>APFE030495167.1:28767-53238 GCA_000404065.3 Pinus taeda | reverse complement strand
AGTTGTGCTACAATTAAGGAAACTGAAAATGCTGAAAGAGACAGTTGTGGGGGTCCAAATGGGATAGGTGGGTGGCCACCAACATCCACCTGGATCACGTATCCCACTGAGAGTTCATATTCCACTCATAAATCCTACCTCTGATGTCAATGAGAGTGTCAGAGAGAGCGTTTATGTCTCTATTGATGATCATGCTACATCTAGTCAACCTTCTTCACCTATTTCAGGTACACCTCCTGTATTTTTAAATCCTCTTTAAACTTTATGTGTTTATGTCTTGAAATTGTCTTTAATTTTTAAATTATCTTCAACTGATGTGTTTGAATTTAATGTATATGTTGTTATGCTTATAGTTTGTTAATTATATATGTTAAATTACATTTATGATTTGTAGGCCCTCAGCAGGTCAAAGTTGAGGATCAGAGTGCAGCATCAACCCCTATGTGGGATGATGTTGCAACTCATATCACATTAGAGGATGCTATGACCTGTCAAACGTTGATCGAAGCAGAGATACAGAGAATCCCCGCTAATTCATTGACTCATATTTCATTGTCTTTGATGCTAGACAACATCAATAGCTTGATCAAGACATACCAAAGGTCAAGCCCACATAGACACCTGCTACAATCCATATAGAGGATTAGTAGGCATGAGGTTAGAGGCCCGAATACTTGGGAGGTGGTGAAAGAGGCCACCAAGAACATTGATGTTCATGGGGAGTTGTCAGACATCCCCCATGATCACCTTGCTAGACATAAACATCTGATTCCACTAAAATATTTTAAGAATGTTGATGCAACCCCTTTTTCTAATGATAGATTCATTGGAACTTGGGGCCCATTCCCCCACCATGACCAAGTCACCATTTAATTTACCACAAATTTCGTGTTACATATGAGGCCAGATTACGTTGATACAAGATCTCATTATTATGGACTCGGCTTGGGACATACCTATGAGCGTGAGGGGGCTCATAGGGACCCTGGGCATCTACGACCAGCTCTGAGATTCTTGCCACTACCATCTTAGAGCTTGGTATTACTGACCAAGCCAGAGGAGTTATCGCAGCTCGATGGTGAGACAAGGGAGACTATTGCAGACATCATGTGAATTTCATTGGCAATGCATGTGTTTCATTAGATGGAGAGATTAGGATACCAGCACCATTGCCCTTATATGATGATGCATTTCTCACGAGTTTACTCTTTGACCAACTTTTGACATATACATGTATGCATTGTGATTCCATTCATAAGACATGGAGGGTGCACGACCTGCATGACACAAATCATATCTATATTATATATATATATATATATTATATTATATTATATATATATATTATATATTATATATTATATATATATAAATATATATATATATATATATATATATATATATATATATATGAAATGTTTGACTCTTACTGTCAAATTATGCATAATTATTTATATTAATTTCTAGTTTGTATTAGATTTATATTAATAAGTACATGATAACATGTAGACACATCCCATCTACATGGATGAGATTATGAGGTCATCCAAGGGGGAAGTTGATCTATCAGGCTATCCTCGACCAGAGAATGTTTCCATGGATTCTGCTCCACCTCCACCTTATATGTTCACTGATGTGGAGGAGAGTCACTATGTACAACCACATGGACCAACAGTTGAGGTAAGCATTTTTATTCCTAAGATTTCAAAATTTTCTTTTTTTGTAAGCTACACATATATGCTAATTAATTTGTCGATTAGTTGTAATTTATACTTTCCATTGTGTACACAGGCCCATATGTAAAGTGTTGTTGATGTTGTTGTTATGTGGATACATGAGTAAGATGTTGGGTTTAGAGGCATTTATGATGCAGGTCCATCGATGCAGGCCCCAATCATTGAGCCATATGCAGGGGAGCACCAAACCCAGATTCATGATTAGACCCCCATCCTATCTGACTTGCATTTGGACTCGACTGAGGTTATTAGATTCATGTATATGTATTTAAAAATGTGATTCAAAATCATTCATTTCCATATTGTTTTTTTTGTACAAATAATTATCTAATTAGTTTGAATTTGAATGTGTTATATTGGAGTACCAGCATATGGACTCTTACTTTGTACGTCATAACTCACATAGGAGTTTTGATGGTACTTAGAGTGTCACAGTTTGTATACTTTCAAGCTCATTTCATAGGGCACATTCACATGTGTGATACAAACTTTATACATTTCATATGTGGAGAGTTTGTGGATGTACATCATGAACAATATTTTAGTTTATGGATGGTTATTACTCCAGTTTATGGATGTTCGTGTGATATTTGTAATTTGTATATATTTTCATATGGATAGTTTATTAATACATGTATTCACTATTTCAGTTTATGGATTTGTATTAATCTTGTTTATGGATGCTCATTAATTTTTTAAGTTTATGGGTTTGTTAAAATTATTTCACTAATTTGAAAAAATTTCTATATACTATGACTTTTATTAGTAAAATATAGGTTCAATTTTGATTTCCAGTTTCATAGACTAGGAAAATAATTACAATCTTAAGTTATGATGCACGTCACTTTGATACTTAAAATGAACTAAAATATATCATGTATCAATTTAATATTGAACATGGAAAGAATTGCAATCATGCTTCATATTGGCTTGTAGAAAGTGTATTTTTAGTGTAATCAACATGTATGTTATTTACAATTCAATTTTAAAATAATTATTTGATGATAAAGTCCTATATATCTATATCTATATCTATTACACACACCACCACACACACACACACACCACACACACACACACACACCACCAGATCTATTCTATCTTATATATTATATATATATATTATTGAAAATATCTGTGACCCACCCATATACATTGCATGGACAACTTTTTTAAGTATTTCAATCAATTTCTATCTCAGGGTTCAATTAAAAAAAAAAAAAGGTTGAAATAATCTTTATTCAATTTTAAAAGATGTCATGTAAACAACAAGTAGGTTTTTTTCAACATAATTTATTTTGAGATTATATACAAGAGCTTAGTCATAACATGATATAAGTCAATCATATTGAAGTTTAATATATAGGTCAAAAAACAATATATGCCGACATTTCTATAATTTTATATAAGGTTATCAACTTTCCTAAATTTACAAGTAATTATCCAAGTATTTCAATCAATTCCTTGTGATGGAAATAAGTTTTATTCAATTTTTAAAAACTCAAATATGATTGAAATACGTTATATATTCAATTTTAAAAGATGTGGAGATGTAAAAGTTACAAATACAATTTTTAATCGACTTTATTTTGTTTGAGGTTATCTACAAAATCTTAGTCATAACGCACGTCATCAATAATTTTTTTGTGCTTACACTGAAATTAATCCACAATGTTAAAATAATTACCTTGAAATTAATGTACACCATATATCTGGTTACATCCAATCAGAAATCAACATCTTCATTGAAATCAATGCATCTAATGCAAGCAATCAAATAAGATGAGAAATAAACATCTACACCTAAAATCAATGCATCTAATGCAACCAAGCACATAGGAATAGAAATGAACATCTACACTGAAATCAATGCATCTAATTCCGCAAACAATAAAATAGTCTTAGGAATCAACATCTACACTGAAATCGTTGCATCTAGTGCTATCAATCAAATAGGATTAGGAATCAATGTCTACACTAAAATCAATGCATCTAATGCAAGCTCAATCAAACAAGAATAGAAATTAACATATTTAATGAAATTAATGCATCTAATGAAAGCAATGAAATAGAATTAGACATCAACATCTACACAAAAATCAATGCATCTAATGCAAGAAATAAAATAGGATTAGAAATCAACATTTGTACACTGAAATGAATGCATCTAATGCAAGCAATTTTCTTCCCTTTCTCTCCCACTTCCATATATATTGATATATCCCTCCATCTCTCCCTCTTTGACTCTCTATCTCACCCCCCAAGACACACACTCTCTCTCTCTTCATATCTATCTATCTCCCTCTATCTCTCTCTTCTTCCCTCTCTCCCCCTTCTATCTACATCTCTATCTCCCTTTGTATCTCCTTCTTTATCTCTATATATCACCCCGCAAACATACTCTCTCTCTCTCTCTCTCTCTCTCTCTCTCTCTCTATCTATCTATCTATCTATCTATCTATATATATATATAATATAATATATATTATATATATATATATATATATATATATATATATATTATATATATATATTAGATATAGATATAGATATATCCGGAAACTCTATTGACTATCTCCCTCCCTCTCTCATTCTCTCACCCCCTTCTCTCCATCCATGGTGGCTTCACTATGGAAGAAATACCACAGCACGTGGGTTCATATTGGGGGATATATATCGAGGAAAAAATGACAATATATTGAGCATATATTATGGGGTAAAGGGTTTTATATTGGTAGGTATAAAAAATGGAGCTCGAAGCTAATGACAAATATAAACAGTATAAAAAATATTAATGAAAAAATGGATACCTACAATATCTAGTGAAAGTAGGGCCTTTTTCAATTTGGAAGGTGTATTTGGTTCGTATTAGTAGGGGGTTAAATACTATGATTTTTAGAGGTGTTTTCCAATTTGTAGCCAAATTAGGGGTATTGTTTAGTATGCCATGAACACAAGTGATATATCAGAGTTTCATTGAATGAAGCCTCCATGTCTCCATCTCTCCTTCTTTGTCTTTCTATCTCACCCCCAAACATACACACCCTCTCTCCATCTCTCCCTTTTCACTCCCTCTCTCTCTCCGCCTTTCTCTCTCTATATGTCTTGAACTTCTTCCTTCCCTATCTTTTTCTCCAACTCCATCTCTCGAGCTACCTCTCTTTCTACGAGACTCTCTACTCCTCTCCATCTCTTCGTCTTTGTGTCCCCCTCTCTCTCTCTCTTACCCTTCTCTCCCACTCTCTCTCCTCTATAGATCCAAAAGTTTTAAAATACTTTGACAATTAACATATTATGTTTAAATATTTGTATTTGTATTTTTATATTTTTATGTCGTACAACAATTTAATTTTTTTATATAATACATATTTAAAATGCAATATTTCAAATGTGTGTTGTACATATACTTGGAGGAAAAATGATAGTTTTCCAAGGAAATATTATCTAGAATTTTCCAAAATATTAATGTTGGAACTACTTCCATAAAAGATACGTAGAGCGCTTCATGTCTTCCAATCGAAATTGTTTAGGTTTACTTCTTTAAAGGTAGCTTTACGTTATGATTATTTCAAGATTTTAAAAATATTATATGTTTTATTATGTTAGATTTATAAAAAAATAGGTTAAATAAAATTAACATATTGAGACAACTTGTATAACTCTTTTGTTGACGTCTATGGCCACATTTATTAATGTGGTTGTGCTAAGTATATATTATAATATAACAAATTTTATATTATATTAAAGTTAATAATATTATATTAATCCAAAATCAATAAATTTTATATTAACATTAGAATATATTAATATATATATATATTATATATATATATATATATATATAATATATATATATATATATTCACATTTCATCATTTAATTTAATAATAATAATAATAATATTTAATATAATATTAAATTAATAATTGTTTCTACATGACATGATAACAAAAATTCTAATAAAATTTGGAATTTTAAAATGTGGTAAAAGCTGAATTTTAGATCATTTAGAATTTTTTTTTTTATAGTGGCTCAATTGAGCTATGCAGCTCGATCAAGCCATAACGCTCGAACGAGCCCCTGTTAACCATGTATATGGATCAATCGAGGGTTTATGAAACCCTCGATCGAGCTATTTGAATTTGATATATAAGCCCTCGATTGAGCACTTTAAGCACTTGATCGAGCCTCCTAAGTCCTAAAATCCACAATTTCAACACCCCTTCTGCAAACTTCCTGCAACACCATTTTGTACCCTAGTGGACTTAGGGATAAATGTGTCCTTAGGTGGTGGAGCGGATCATGTTGTATTCATGAAGGATTCATCCATCCAATGGCACATGAGTTTGACATTTTCGAATTTATATGATATTTTTCATCTAATTTATTTTAAACATAATGCTTAAATTTTTTTAAAACTATTGAGGTTGAATAAAAAGTCAATATCATAAAATATGCACAACAAAAAATTTTCAAAAAAAATCCACTATATTCGTTTACGAATCCTCTTCAAAAGGGTACTCTTGGTTTTTTAATTTATCTAAATAGTTGAAAAAACCTTACGTGAAGACATGTGTCTCATAAATGAAATTGAAATATTACTTCTCCAACTTCGAAAAATAATAAAAAAATATTTTTTTTAATTATGAAAAACTTACTCTCTTCATGTAGATCATGCTCATATATATATATATATATATATTATATATATATATATATATATATATATATATATATATATATATATATATATATATATATCTTTAAAATTAGACATTTTAGACTAGTTTATGCTATGTGAACACACACATACCTCTTAAGATATGTGAAAATTTGCAAGGACAGACATTTCATTTTAATGGAAAATTGACATATTATACAACATTAAATTGTCTTACAAAAAAATATCATAAGGAAAACAACATAATTCTCCACAATTACTTTTTACTTTGAATCAAAATTCAGAATGCTTATATGAATTTTAAGGGCTTCAATTCGATAAAAGAGGAAAATTTTGGAATTTCATTGCCACATTTGGTCCAAATGTGTAACCCATCTTCATGCATTCACCCACAATGCTTATATGAATTTTGGAGGTTTCAATTCGATAAAAGAGGAAAATTTGAAATCTCAGACCACATTTGGCGGAAAAGTCTAATCCATCTTCATGCATTTAACCATATTTATTTATATTTTTATTATAACCAACATTTTTTTTATTTAGAGTATATTTTGTTTTTTTATGTTAAAAGAGACATGTGTCAACTAAAGATTGAACATGGAAACATTACATATCTCCCTCATACAAAGTTGTAGAATGCACCTCTCAATGCAATAATATATTTTTGAAATGAGTAAAGGAGCATTAAAAGCTAAATGTCAAAGGGAATGTTCTTTAAAAAATAATAACCTATAACAACCCCGGTTAAAAGTTCATGTAATAAAAGTTAATAAAGGAAAAATAAGACCGCCGTTAAGGGACACTTATTCCAAGTTGAATGTTCGGCAAAGATATCCTAGTGGGCATCAGTTGATGTGTTTATGGCTAAAGGGAAATTGGCAAAGCAATGGCTAAGGCATTAAAAAGAGAAAAATGTATTTTTGGCATTTTATCTATGAAAATAAAGGAAAATAGGAGAAAACGGAGGTGAATGGTCACGGGTTGCATGTGAGCAGGAAATTGAAGGAAAATAATGTAAAAATGAACAAATTAGAGCCATCAATAATAAAAAGATCTCAAAACGTCAATTTGGAGCCTTTTATAAGTTCATTTTCATATTAGTCTCAGAGAGGAGAAGAGCACCAAGAGGAGAAGAAGATCAAGCAACAAAAGGAAGTAAAGCAAGCTGATAAAGGACAAGGAAAGGAAAGGGAAGCAAAGATAAAGCAAGGAAACATTGGCTCAAGTAGCTTCAGCAGGGATACTTGCAGGTAATAGATTGCATGTATGATTTCTTAGTTGGTTTTGACATGCATGGTATGTGCATGTTGGTATTTTGTTCTCTTGTTATCGGTGGCATGGTTTTGCCAGTTTTTGACAGTGGTTTTCAGCCTTGCCTTTCCATTTCTGGATAGCCATGGTGTGATGGAATTGTTCTCCATTTTGAGGTTTGGAATTGTTCAACCGTTTCAGAATCTGGGGTGGAAGTGGTCTCAAGAAAATTCTCAAAGGCCTAGGAATCCCTTGATTGGTAATGGCAGGATACATAGTAAAGCCTAAGGGTGGACATGGGAAAATTCCTCAAGGATGGTGAAGGATTATGGAGGCATTCCAAGCTCGATTTGGTTTTGTGATCTCGGGACCGATTTAGGTGAGATCACAGTATGGTGAGGGTGGAGGTGGTTTAGCCTCTTGACTCCTTGGTTGTTTTTGGATTGGTTTATCCATGAAATCCCACATTCATGCTTGGAATCTGGCACGAGAGTGACTGGATGAAAGAAATATTGGGTTCAACCATGTCTATGGTCGGGTGATACATGGAAGTCCCGAACCTAGTTGGCTCTTGTATATGTTTAATGAAAGTTAGGTTCTCATGCTTTGATTGGTAAATGTACTTGTTATTATGTGGCTTTAATGGTTGTTCTCTTATTTTTATTGATATGGTTATATACTGGTTATAAGCATGGTTATGTGACAATTTTTAGTCATGGATCTTCTCATGTTTTTACTTGTAACTGAAAGAATAATGGATGCAAGTCCTAACTGATGTTAAGAAAACTAATTTGAGAAGGTGTTAACCCTTCTTGTTAAGTCTTATATGAGTTTTCAGTCCCTTATATTCAGACTTGCATTCATGACCCGTAGGTTGCATATCTACCAAGTGTTTGACGGAATGTCAGTCCTAGTTGGGGATGGTCAGGTCTAGTCTTGGTGTCATTTTTTGGTTTACATGCATTGTCCTTATGTATTTTATGAGTTTTATAAGTCACATGGATTTCTAGGCAGAGGCTTAGCAACAGCCCTGGAAAATAGCCATAAATTTCATAGTGCCTAGCACAACATTGGTCTAAAAATTCCACAGTCACACTCATACAGGGTCATGGGAGTGACTGGGACCTACAGTCACATGAATGCCTTGGAAAGGGAGCGGCTGGGGGTGAGACTCAAGGATAATTTGATTTATCTTAGGGGATGGACTCTTAAAGGGGTTGAGATACCCCTGAAGGGTCCGTGGCACTTGAGGGAAGTCATTAAGGTATGTTATGTCGACTCCATTTCCTTATGGTCGCCTAGGAGGTTGAGTCTTCTCATAGTAGCCTCGCATCTCATGTTTACCCTGGGTAAGTGATCCAGGTGGATATTTATAGCCACCCGCCAAGTCCACTTGGACCCCCACAATTGTTTCTTTCAGCTTTTTAGTTTCCTTAATTGTAGCACAGTTTACTATTTTTAGCAATTTTTAAGGTCTTGAACTTCCAGAGCCGTTTTGAGGCCCTAAACGACGTTTTTTTGGGAAAACTGGGAGTAACTTGGGTCTGCGGAGCCATGTTTCTCTTCCCAAAGTTGGAGTTCTCGAATAGATCTTTCTAACAAGATATTATGTGTGTCAAACGGAGATGACATGCCAAAGTTACGACCTCGGGAAGTTGATGTACCAATTTACCTAAACGAGGCCCACAGTTTGGTGTTTCATCTTTCAGGGTTAGGTTTTTGGATGTTTAGGGTTTCTCCATTGTTTCTCAACAATAAATATGCCTTTGAGCCTCATTATAACACAGTTCAGAGGCATGTAGCCACCACAACTCTTCTCAGAGATAAGCTACCATCGCCCTAGCTGGTTTATTTTCATTTATGTTTGTAAGCATATTTCAGTATTTTACAATAACGAAATGAAGTATTATTTCCGCTGCATCTTCATGTTTACGGCTATCTCTGTAATATGTTGTGTTCCTGTTTAAATTTGGATCAGTGGTATCACAACAGTCTGCTTTTTCTCTGTTTTTCTTTGCATGTCCCCAATGAGGTTGGGATATAAGGAGTTAGGGCTTGAACTGGTCGAACCTTTGCAAGACCAACCTCGCAAATCTCGATGGCCTCCCATGGCGAATGAAAAGAAAGAAGAGGGAGTAGGAGATCCTATCAAAATCTTACTCGAAGAAGCCCTTGAGTGACAAAGGAACGGAATGATGGACAGTTTTTCCCAGATCCTTCAGCGGCTACCCAAGGGCGACACATCAGCTTCCAACAGCTACTCTAGAAACGCCACACTGTTTAAGGTATAAGTTAATTTTGAAATCCCCATATCTAAGGCTCAGATAGATGCAGATGTCGTCAATAAATGGATAAGTCTGCTAGAGGGTTATTTTTTTGTTCATGTTTTTTCCAGTTGGGAAAAGATTATTTTCACTCTTCTCAAAGCAACCCCCCACGTCAAGGACTAGTGGGAAACCTACTGCAAGCAGAGGGATGATATTACAAGCTCACTATTTTCAGTCGTACCCACTTGGAATTCGTTCCAAGATGCCATCAAGGAGCAGTAATACCCTGTCAGAAGCTATGAGGATCAATACATAAAGTGGACCACGCTATGGCAGGGAAGGGACCAAGACGTACCAGAGTTTACCAATATTTTCCATAACCTTCGCACAAAGTTGGGTATCAGGGATTTGGAGCAGCATTTGATACTCAAATACCATGACTGCTTGCACAAGTACATCTAGGAAGAAATAGAATTCCTAAACAACTCCTCGCTTGGCACGACATATCGATATGTCGTCAAGGTCAAGCAAAAGTTTAAACAAAAGAAGCGAGACTTTGGATTTACGAAGCTGAAGCAAGGGAAAGGTGCCCCCAAACGGAAAAACAAAGGACAAAGCCAAGGAGGGGTGACCAAAGACAACCCGCCAAAGCTGCAAGCAAAGAACAGTGTTGTGAACCCGAAAAAGAACACGGGAAAGTGGTGTGAGTTCCATAAGAGCTCCACTCACAACATAATTGAGTGTCGGGCCAAGCAATCACTGGTGGTTGAGCTAAAGGTTTCAAAATCATATGCATGTTCCAACTCTAAGTCAAATCCCGACAAGGGGAATGACAAAGGGAAGCAGATTATCAATGCAGAGGCCAATGCCACCATTGCCACCACGAAGATCTAGAAGGCAGAACTCGAAAATCAAGAGGAGGAGAGTCTCTTCCACTCCCAGATGTGGGCAAAGGGCTCTCCGCTACAGTTCATTGTTGAAAGTGGGAGCCAAAATAACCTAATTTCGGTAGAGGTCGCGAAGCAACTAGGCTTATTGACCACAACACATCCACAACCGTACACCATCGGGTGGCTTCACCAAGGACGAGATCTTCGCATGAGCCAACAGTGTTGCCTTCCATACAACATCAAGCTCTTCAGGGATGAGGTATTGTGTGACATTACTCCCTTTGAAATTTGTGATGCATTATTAGGACAACCATACTTGTGGAAGTGACATGCTATGTATGAATGAAGGCCCCATGTTGTTATTGTTACTTTGGGAAATAAGTTGTATAGGATACCGGAGGTAGCACCGCCTACCACCATCTCTTTGGTTACTGCAAAATAATGAAGTAAGCTCATCTCCAAAACCGGGAAATTTGTTTTCCTGATGATACACCCTCAAGGAAACAAGAAGATGGTGGCCAAAACCTCTAGAGAGGGCCCCTCCGCACGACAACTACAGATGGACAAGGTCGTGGACATCTTCACCTCCCTTGTAGGGGTTCCTTTGCACTGTCAGGTCAAGCACTCCATCGATCTGACCCCAGGTGCGTTGCTCCCCAATGGGCCAATCTATCAACACTCTGTTCTAGAGAACGATGAAATCAAGAGGCAAATTTAGGAGCTGTTGCAGAAAGGTCACATCTGTCCGAGTTCATAACCTTGTGGGATCCCAATCATGTTGGTACAGAAGAAGGACGGGACTTGGAGACTCTGTATTGACTGTCGGGCATTGAACAAGATCACTGTCCGTAATAGGTACTCGATCCCATGGATTGATGACCTCCTAGACCAACTGAAGGGGGGGAATATTTTAGCAAGATTGATTTGAATTTAGGATATCACCAAGTATCAATTGAACCCTCCAATATGTGGAAGACTGCCTTCAAAGCCAAGGAGGGCCCTTTCGAATGGTTGGTTATGCCTTTCAGATTGACGAATACTCCTGCAACCTTCATGAGGCTAATGGATGACATCCTGTGGCCATTCACCAACTAATTTGTAATGGTATACTTGGATGACATCCTAATCTTCAACCAGAGTTGGGAAGAGCACCTCCAACACATCCGACAGGTTCTCCAAACACTACGACAACACAAGTTATGTGCCAATTTGGAGAAATTCACTTTTGGCATGACCCAGGTTCAGTATCTGGGATACATTATTGATGAATAGGGGGTGCATGTGGATCCAGCCAAGATCCAAGTCATTAGGGATTGGCAATCTCTAACCACTCTGACAGTGCTCCGTAGCTTTCTACGTCTTGCCAACGTCTACCACAGGTTCGTGTTGGAATTTTCTCATATCACTTGGCCCTTGAGTCAAGTCACCAATGGAGGAGTGAAAGCAAAATTATTTTGGTCTGAATCTCAACAGAAGGCATTCACAGGTTTGAAAGATCACCTCTGCTCGACACTAGTGCTCGCATTACCAAACTTGCAACAACCATTTGAGGTCGAGACAGAGGCCTCTGATGATGCTATTGGGGCTGTCCTTACTCAAAGCATGCATCCAGTGGCTTATCACATTGAGACATTTTTAGACGCAGTTCAGAAGTATCCCACTTATGACAAAGAGATGTATTCCATTGTGCAGGCCTACCGACAATGGAAGAATTGCATTTTGGAGAAGGAAATGGTCATCCACATAGACCATCAACCCCTGCATTTCATACAGACCCAAGGGAAATTGCAAAATGATCACCATCAGAATTGGTCCACATACCTGCAACAATTCCATTTGAATATCATGAATAATAAGGGCAACACTAATAATGTTGCAGATTGCCTCAATCGACCATCGATCATGACGTTAACCACCGTGCTAAACTCTTATGGGCACGAGATTTCTAATTGGCCAATTCTCTACAAAAGCAAACCAGAATTCAGCCACACATACCAGACACTCTTGGAGGGTCGGCATGTTCCAGATTTTCACCTTCATGATGCCCTGTTATGCCACTTGGGTCACCTTTGTGTTCCTTCAAGTGAGCATGCCAAGATTATTTGGGAAGCACACTACAGTCAAGTTGTTGGGCATTTCAGGGTCGAGAAAACAATGGCAATACTGCAGAAGTATTTCTATTGGCCGAATATTCGATAGGATGTTGGGAAGTACAACAGATCATGCACTGCCTGCGCCATTTCCAAACTGACCATCAAGAAAAACGGCCTCTATACCCCGTTGCCTACCCCTAGTCAACCTTGGGAATCCATCTCCATGGATTACATGTCAGGCCTTCCTTTCACTAAGCATGGAAACAACTATGTTTTTGTGGTCATCGACAGGTTCTCGAAGATGGCCATTATGGCGTTCTGCAAGAAGAATATCACAGTAGAAGCCACTGCTAAACTCTTATTTGAATGAGTGTGGGTACACTTTGGGATCCCACAGTCTATCATCTTAGATTGGGACAGCAAGTTCCTCAGTACATTTTGGTCCAGTTTCTGGTCGATGCTGGACACCAAACTCACTAAGTCCACAACCTTCCATCCTCAAATTAATGGGCAAACAGAGGTTGTCAACAGGATGATCATACACATTCTGCGCATGTACAACTCAAAGCATCCATGCACATGGGATAAGAGACCCCCTTATGTTCAGTACAGCTACAACTGGGCTCTCCCCAGCTCGACTGGCCACAACCCTTTTCAGGTGGGCTTGGGATTCCAGCCACTATGTCCCATTGATGTGGCCATGCCATTTACAACTACTCATGCAGATTCAGCTCATTTCCATTCCGGAATAGATAAGGCAAACAACTTCATTGAGCACATCCAACATATTCGCCAGCAGGTCCATGAAATTCTGTAGAAATCAAATGCCAAGTACAAGCAGCGACATGATCAACATCGGGTGCCACACAAGTTTCAGGCGGGCGACAAAGTCTAGTTGCATTTGCAAAAAGAACTCCTTATCGGAGCCTATCGGAAACTCATACCACTCAGATATGGTCCTTACACCATTACCAAGGTTGTGGGAGACAATGCATTTGAGCTCAGCATTCCCCCATTCCTTGGCCTGCACCCAGTGTTCAATGTGGACCACCTTCGGCCATACTTTCCACCATTACTAGACACATTCGACATTGCAGAACAACTCAAACCCATGCAGTTAAATCCCGATTGCATGGAACAAGCTACAACTGATCGGATCATGGACACACAGATCAAGCACACTTGCCAATAGAATATTCAATTGTATCGAGTTTTCAAAGCAGGCCAACTCCTTCACCAGGGCAAGTGGCTCACTAGGGAACAAGTTCAACAGAAGTTTCCTCATCTCATGGAGAAACTCAACGCAATGGGGACCATTGCTTACTAAGGGGGGAGGAATGATCTAGGTCGATATTGGTGTCCACCCACCAAGTCCACTTGAATCCCCACCATTGTTTCTTTCAGCTTTTCTATTTCCTTAATTGTAGGATAGTTTACTATTTTTAGCATTTTTTCGGGTCCTCAACTTCCGGAGCCGTTTTGAGGCCCTAAACGACGTTTTTTGGGAAAAATGGGTGCAACATAGGTCCTTGGACCATTGGACTGACGTTGCTCATCCCAAAGTTGGAGTTCTCAGATAGGTATTTCTAGCGAGATATTGTGCATGTCAAACAAAGATAATATGCCAAAGTTACGACCCCGGGAAGTTGATGTACCAATTTACATAAACGGGGCCCACAATTTCACTTTTCATCTTCTAGGGTTAGGTTTTTGGATGTTTAGGGTTTTCCATTGTTTCTCAACAATAAATAGGCCTTCGAGCCTCATTGTAACATATTTCAAAGGCATCTAGCCACCACATCTCTTCTCAGAGATAAAACCCTAGTTGGTTTATTTCCATTTATGTTTGTAACCATGTTTCAGTATTTTACATTAATGAAATGAAGTATTATTTCCATTGCATCTCTATGTTTATGGTTATCTCTATAATTTGTTGCATTCCTATTTAAATCTAGATCAATGGTATCAGAGCAGTCTGATTTTTCTATGTTTTTGTTTGCATGTCCCCAACGAGGTCAAGATATAAGGATTTAGGGCTTGAACTCGTCGTACTTTTTTAAGACCAACCTCATAAATCTCAACGGCCTCCCATGGCAGATGAAAATAAAGATGAGAGGGTAGGAGATCCTATCAAAATCTTGCTCGAAGAAGCCCTGAAGTGAAAAAGGAACACGATGATGGACAACTTTGCCCAGATCCTTCATCGGCTGCCTCAGGGCGATGCATCGGCTTCCAACAGGTACTCTGGAAATGCCACACTGTTAAGTTATGGTATGTTCTACGCTTATAACAGTTTACTTCTTTTTCTTATTATATTCCACAAATTAGAAATCACATGTACATAAAGTAAAGTGCAGATAGAAAATTAAACGATCGATAGAAAACAAGCCAAGACAAGAGACACAAGATGTGGCGGCTAGCCAGGGACAAACCCCACAATATGTGGCGAAACCCTTTGATCAAATCTTCTTTTATCTTCAATAATTCAGCAGAGAGAAATAGTGCAATAAATCTGATTCATATCAGCAATAGAAAACCCTAGATCAGCAGCATCAGCATTAGCGGCTTCATTATCAAACTAGGGCAGACAATATCTCACAAACCGACCGTCGGATTGACTTCATTCCACCACCAAAAGTTGCGGCTTCTAGAGGAGGTTTAGATGAACCTACAACACATTTCATATGAGTATATCTTCTAGCCCACGTAGGTCAATCTTTACTTCTTCAGTTGTAGCTTTAGTTTCAACAGTTTCCGGCTTCAAACTAGGGCAGTTGATATCTTGCAAACCGTTCATTGGATTGACTTCATTCCACCACCAAAAGTTGCAGCTTTCAGAGGAGGTTTAGATGAACCTACATCATAGTTCCAAAGAGGAGATATTCTAGGCCACGTAGGTCAATATTTGGATCTGCAGTTGCAGCTTCAGGTTCAGCAGTTTTTGGCTTTAAACTAGGGCAGTCGATATCTTGCAAACCATTCATCGGATTGACTTCATTCCACCACCAAAAGTTGCGGCCTTCAGAGGAGGTTCAGATGAACCTATATTGAAGTTCCAAAGAGGAGATCTTCGAGGCCACGCAAGTCAATCTTTGGATCTGCAGTTGCAGATTCAGGTTCAACAGCTTCCGGCTTCACATGTGTGAGAGAGAGACCCATTTCTGTGCAGTAGAGAAGAGACTCATTTCTGCACAGTAGAGAGAGAAAGAGATGTGATGAGAAGAATGAGTGAAAATGAGGAAATGTCCTCCTATATTTATACACAACGTTGGTGTTTGAATAGATGCGACTATTGGGCTTCTGAGCCTACATGAGTTGTAGGTCAGGTTGATAATAATTCCATAATTCAAATAAATTCATATCTCCATGAATACTTATCGGAATCGGATGATCTTTATATCAATCCTACACCTCTCGATGAGAGGAATCTAATAAAAATATTATCAGCCATGAATAAGATGACCCACATGAATTTTTGCCCTGGTTGCCAATTTTAACACTCCCTCTCAACCAGGGAGAACTTCATTTGCAATATGTCTATCAGTCGTTACTATTGATCCATCAAATGCACTGCCCTATACAGCCTGCCTGCTCTACTCTATTCTGCCTATTCTTCTTTGTCTTGTTCTGCCCTATACTGATCGGTACTAATTTGCTCTGTTCTGCTCTTCTCTTGCATTGTTTTTTTCTGCTCTGCTTTTGTCCGAATTATGAAGAAGAAGAAATGATCGAGGATGTATCATACTGACTCAAAGTCAATCTTAGAGTATGTACCATTGGTCCGAGATCAGTCTCAACCAACCCGAAGTCAGCATCATAGTGAGTACAACTCCACTGGTCCTAGACCAGTATCATCCTCCACTGACTCAAAGTCAGTCTCAGAGTACGTACCACTAGTCCCAGACCAGTCTCAGCCGAACCGAAGTCAGCTTTCATAGTAAGTACCACTCCTACCACTGGTCCTAGACCAGTATCACAGTCTCAAAGAGTGTACCACTAGTCCCAGGCCAGTCTCAACCGACCCGAAGTCAGCGTCATAGTATGTACCACCCTCACTGGTCCCAGACCAGTACTGCACTAACACAAAGTCAGTCGCAGAGTATGTACCACTGGTCCCAGGCCAGTCTCAACCGACTCGAAATCAGCGTCATAGTATGGTAAAACTCCTACCACTGGTCCCAGACCAGTATCACAGTCTAAGAGAGTGTACCACTGGTCCTAGACCAATCCCAACCGACCTGAAGTCAGCGTCATAGTATGTACCACTCTCACTGGTCCCAGACTAGGACTGCACTGACACGAAGTCAGTCTCGGAGTATGTACCACTGGTCCCAAACCAGTTTCAACCGATCCGAAGTTAGCGTCATAGTATGGTACAACTCCTACCATTGGTCCCAGACCAGTATCATTGATCCCAGATCAATGGAGGTCATCCTAGCATAGGGAGTATGATAGATACAATGATGCATCCATCGGTACAACTATGGTCCCTAACTTCATTTCCCTACTCATTGATCAAATGAGAGGTACTTCCCATGAGTCCCAGACTGCATGGGCAGGATGCCTCGACAGGAGAACTAATCAATCCTATCCTCACAGGAGAACACATCAATCCTGCTACAATCGCCATGGAGAACACATCAATCCAGGCCGCCATGGAGAACACATCAATCCATGCCTCACAGGAGAACACATCAATCCTGCTACAATCGCCATGGAGAACACATCAATCCAGGCCTCACAGGAGAACTAATCATCCTGCTACATAGGAGAGCGAATCATCCTGTTCCATAAGAGAGCGAATCATCTTGTTCCACCAGAGAGCGAATCATCTTGTTCCAGTGCGCACCACCAGGGGAGGGTGAGTCACCCTATGGTCGTATGTTTCTCTTGTAATAACCGCAAGCCCTCAGAGCTCCCAGAGCTCAATGTATGCAACATGCAGGACCCTTGTACAAGGGTTTCTTGATGACTCCAAGTCGTTTGGTAAAATCACAGATTAGATCTTTCCTCGGGGCTTTAACAAGGTGTATCAACCTGCACATCATCTTAATGCAATGGAGCCTCCTTGCTCATCAACTTACCATATCCCAGATGATGTCTATCTACTGGAGCAATTGACGAATATGAGATTCCTCAATAATTGAATCCCACCTCTAGTTGTTACAGAGAATCACAGTGGTATCCAATGTAAATCCAAAAAACTCACTAAAAATCTTTCGCAACCAAACTGCCTCACACGAGGTCATGCTAGCAACAATATATTCTGCTTCAGTGGTGCTCAAAGCCACCGACTTCTACTTCCTGCTCATCCAGGATATCGAAGTAGATCCCAAGGTGAAACAGCACCCGAAAGTGCTCTTACAATCCACCACATTGCCTGCCCAATTAGCATCAGTATATCCAAGTAGTCTCACATCTCCATCAATGTATCTTAACCCATTGTACCATGAAGATATCTCCGAAGATTCTTGGAATCAATCCAGTGAGGCTCAACAAAATATGAGCTCATAATGCTAACTGCAAAACATATGTTCAGATGGAGGTTCACCAAGAACATCAATGCGAATGAGTTTATGAAACCTAGAGGCATTTCCCAAATCTAGTCCGACATCACTACCATATAACTTCTAAAAGTTAAGATCCTTGAGGTAGTCACAGGCTTGCAGTCCATCATATTGAATCTTTCCAATATCTTTACCACATATTTTCCTCGATATAGGAAAATTTCCCTTGGCTTCTGCCACACTTCAAGTCCTTGGTCCTTCATTTCAAATTCAGAAGCCAACTCCCTCTTACATTTGTGAATGAGAGGGTTTGCACCTATTAGAAAGAGGTCATCCACATACAGCACTAGTATGAGAGGCTTGTCATCTTCAACCTTAAAGTAAAGGTTAGGATTGGCTTTACTCCTAGTGAATCCCAGCTTCATCAAGTAGCTATCGATCCTCTCATAACATGCTCGGGGTGCTTGCTTCAGCCCATAGAGAGCCTTCTTCAACCTGCATACATGATATTTTCAATCATAAATATCAAATCCTTCGGGTTGCTCCACGTAGACCTCTTCTTTGATAGAACCGTGTAAGAACGCGGTCTTAACATCCATCTGATGTAGGTTCCATCCTTGTGAAGTGGCAAGGGCTATGATCGAGTAGATGGTCGTATATCTGGCAAAAAGTGAAAATATCATATCATAGTCTATACCTTCCTTCTGGGAGAAACCACGAGCAACAAAACTTTCCGTACTTCCATCTACTGCATGTTTTATCTTGTAAAGCCATTTTCAAGTAACAATTGTCTTGTCTGCGGTCTAGGAGCTACTTCCCAAACATCATTCTTCATGATAGACTCATATTCTTTCATCATAGCATCCTTCCATACTTGATGCTTGACGGCGTCTGAGAATGATGAAGGCTTATTTTGTATGATCGTGCTCATGATGGTCAGGTATCCCTGATACCTATTAGGTTTCTTACTTTCACAAAAGGTTCCTCGGGGTGCATCATGTCCTTCAACATCATTAAGTAGCCCCCTAAGCCATGAAGACCTCTTCCCAGAAGAGGAAGGTTCATGTGGAGGAGGATCAATTGGATCCATGGGTTCTTCTACATCAGGCATTAATTCATCATCCTTTTCTTCTGGCTCCCTGGTGTCGGCTTCTTGAGAGCTCCTCAAAGTCGGAAGATTGTTCACCTTGCGGTGAACTTTTCTTCAGGGGTCTTGGAACCCAATGCTTGATGAGGGCATATACGGCGATGTTTGTAATTTTAGCCCATAGAAGCTTCGGAAGTTTTTGATCATGTAGCATGGCTCAGACAGCTTCCACAATCGTGTGATTCTTCCTTCCCACCACACCATTCTGCTCAGGAGTATGTGGTGTAGTAGTCTCCCTCTTAATGCCAGCCTCAGATTGCCTGAGTGAACCAACTGTAATATATCAGAGGTCTTGCTTTGGCTTGAGGGGAATGGTCCCCTTTTGAGCTTTTCTTCAGCATATCTTGGACATACACCTTCTTTCTCTACTCAGAATTCGGGCATCCCTGTCACCATGGAGTATAGCTTTATAATGAAGGGGGGGCAAACCTCCAATGCCAACGTTCGGACTGAAGAGATGTGTCATAAGACATGACACCCAGTGGACTTCCATCGACCTGATATAATGAATCAACACTAAACCCAAGAGTAAAGGAATCCTTAACATTATTTTTCCATATACATACCTTGCCATTGCTGAAGGTTACCTTGTAGCCTTTGTCTTCCATTGCCAAGACAGACACTAGGTTCTTTTTGAGGTCAGGTGCATTTAATACGTCCTGGACTTTCTAGCCTTCTTGAATGGTTGTCCTCTTCCTCAATCCCTAGCTCTCCTCTTACCTTTGCTGTTGAATTTGTCATTCCTTTGATTTTCCATCAGAGGGATTTTGATCATCGTCTCGGTGT
Organism: Pinus taeda; assembly: GCA_000404065.3. NCBI lineage: Eukaryota > Viridiplantae > Streptophyta > Pinopsida > Pinales > Pinaceae > Pinus > Pinus taeda. The sequence goes on along the minus strand of APFE030495167.1, from coordinate 32,880 downwards.
GAGTCCTTTCTATCAGGGAACTCCCTTACATAGTGACCTGCTTTATCACAGATGTAAAATCGTCCTTTTCTTCCACCCTTAGGTCAAGCCTTTCCTTTTGATTTAGTCCCAAAATTATTTATTTTCTTAGCATGAGAAGAAAAGGCAGCAGGAGGACCTTTAGGCATGGGCATTTCTTGCACTTCTTCCCTTGTTTCTTCTTGAATGCATCTAGCCATTAATTCCTTGAAACCAGGAATTATATTATAGTTCAAAAGAGTAGTCCTGAACACGTACCATTCAGATGGTAATCCTCCAAGAGTCGTGAGTGCCATTTCCCTCTTAGTAATAACCTTCGCAATAGATAGGAGATCGTTCTTGATCTTAGTTATTCTTAAGAAGTATGCTTGCATAGTCTCATCTTTACCCTTCTTGATTTCCCTCAGTTTATTTCTAAGAAACAAAACTTGATTTGCATCAATAACTTTAAATAAACTCACCAGTCTATCGTATATTTCCTTGGAGGTGTCTTGATCAGATATGTAGGTCACCAAGCGCTTGTCGATAAAGTCCCGGATGATCTTCTATTTTGACTTCTCCGATTTTCCATTTGTTCCAGGCAGCAGTGGATGCATTTGATGGAGGCTCAACAATATTGCCTCTCACATGCTCCAACACTCCTTGATTCTCAAGGGTTAGATCGATAGACATCTTCCATCCGTGATAGTTAGCTTTCTCACAGAGCTTGTCTTCAGCAGGAAAGAGTGCTGAGGACCCCATAGTCCTTTTAGGATAGCCTTGCCAATCTTCTCTTCGATGATTGCTCTTGCTCTTGCTCGGGCTTTGTCTTCACCTCAGCACTAATACCATGTTAAGTTATGGTATGTTCTATTCTTATAACAATTTACTTCTTTTTCTTATTATATTTCACAGATTAGCAATCACATGTACATAAAGTAAAGTGCAAATAGAACATTAAATGATCGACAAAAAACAAGCCAAGACAAGAGACACAAGATGTGGCGGCTAGCCTAGGAAAAACCCCACAATGTGTGGGGAAACCCTTTGATCAAATCTTCTTTTATATTCAATAATTCAGTAGAGAGAAATAGTACAATAAATCTAATTCATATCAGCAATAGCAAACCCTAGATCAGCAGCATTAGCATTAGCGGCTTCATTATCAAACTAGGGCAGACAATATCTCACAAACTGACCGTCGGATTGACTTCATTCCACCACCAAAAGTTGTAGCTTCCAGAGGAGGTTCAGATGAGCCTACAAAAAAATTCAAATGAGGAGATCTTCTAGGCCACGTAGGTCAATATTTACTTCTACAGTTGTAGCTTCAGCTTCAGCAGTTTCCGGCTTCAAACTAGGGCAGTCGATATCTTGCAAACCGTTCATTGGATTGACTTCATTCCACCACCAAAAGTTGCAGATTTCATAGGAGGTTCAGATGGACCTACAATGCAGTTCCAAAGAGGAGATCTTCTAGGCCACGTAGGTCAATCTTTGGATCTGCAGTTGCAACTTCAGGTTTAGCAGTTTCCGGCTTCAAACTAGGGTAGTCGATATCTTGCAAACCGTTCATCGGATTGACTTCATTCCACCACCAAAAGTTGCAGCTTTCAGAGGAGGTTCAGATGAACCTACAGCACAGTTCCAAAGAGGAGATCTTTAAGGCCACGTAGGTCAATCTTTGTATCTGCAGTTGTAGCTTCAGGTTCAACAGCTTACGGCTTCACATGTGTGAGAGAGAGACCCATTTCTACGCAGTAGAGAAGAGACTCATTTCTGCGCAGTAGAGAGAAAGAGTTGATGAGAAGAGTGAGTGAAAATGAAGAAAATTGATCCTATATTTATACACAACATTGGTGTTTTAATAGATGCGACTATTGGTCTTCTGAGCCTACATGAGTTGTAGGTCAGCCATATAATAATTCCATAATTCAAATAAATTCATATCTCCATGAATACTTATCGGAATCGGATGATCTTTATATCAATCCTACACCTCTTGACAAGAGGAATCTAATAAAAATATTATCAGCCATGAATAAGACGACCCACATGAAGTTTTTCCCTGGTTGCCAATTTTAACACACACTATTTAAGGTACAAGTTAATTTTAAAATCCACATATTTGAGGGTCAGATAGATGCAGATGCCGTCGATAAATGGTTAAATCTGCTAGAGCGTTATTTTTCTGTTCATGATTTTTCCAGTTAGGGAAAGATTATTTTCGCTCTTCTCAAAGTAGCCCCCCACGTCAAGGACTGGTGGGAAACCTACTATGAGTAGAAGGATGAAAGTATAGGCTCACTATTTTCAGTCGCACCCACTTGGAATTCATTTTGGGATGCCATCAAAGAGCAGTACTACCCTGTCGAAAGCTATGAGGATCAGTACATAAAGTGGACCACACTGCGGCAAAGAAGGGAACAAGACGTGCTGGAGTTTACCAATATTTTCCATACCCTTCGCACAAAGTTGGGTATCAAGGATTCAGAGCAGCATTTGATAATCAAATATCGTGGTTGCCTGCACAAGTACATCTAGGAAGAAATAGAATTCCTTAACATCTCCTCACTTGGCACAACATACCGATATCCTGTCGAGGTCGAGAAAAAGTTTAAACAGAAGAAGCGAGACTTTGGATCTGCAAATACGAAGTAAGGGAAAAATGCCCCCAAACCACAGAACAAAGGATAAAGACAAGGAAGGGCGGTCTAGGACAACCCACCAAAGTTACAAGCAAAGAATAGCACCGTGAAGCCGAAGAAGGACACGGGAAAGTGGTGTGAGTTCCATAAGAGCTCCACTCACAACACAAGTGAGTGTCAGGCCAAGCAATCACTTTTGGCCGAGCTAAAGGTTTCAGAATGAGATGCATGTTGTGACTCTAAGTCAGAACCAGACAAGGGGAACGGCAAAGGGAAGCAGATTATCGATGCGGATCCCAACGCCACCGTTGCCACCATGAAGATCCAGAAGGAGGAACCTGAAGATCCAGAGGAGGAGGAGCATCTCTTCCACTCCCAAATGTGGGTAAAGGCTCGCCACTACAGTTCATTGTCGACAGCGGGAGCCAAAAGAACCTCATTTTGGCAGAGGTCATGAAGCAGCTGGGCTTACTATCCACAGCACATCCACGACCGTACACCATCGGGTGGCTTCATCAAGGATGGGATCTTTGCATGAGCCAGCAGTGTCGCCTTCCATACAACATCAAGCCCTTCGCAGATGAGGTATTGTTTGACATTGCTCCCCTTGAAGTTTGTGATGTATTATTAGGACAACCACACTTGTGGAAGAAACATGTTGTGAATGAATCAAGGCCCCATGTTGTTATTGTTACTTTGGGAAATAAGTTGTACAGGATACCGGAGGTAGCACCACCTACCGCCATCTCTTTTGTTACTACAAAACAATGTAGTAAGCTCATTTCCAAAATAGGGAAATTTGTTTTCCTGATGATACGCCCTCAAAGAAAGAAGAAGACGATGGCCACAACCTCTAGACAGGGCCCCTCCGCATGACAAATATAGATGGACAAGGTCGTGGAGGAGTACGAGTACATTTTCACCTCCCCCGCAGGGGTTCCTCTACACTGTCAGGTCAAGCACTCCATCGATCTGACCCCGGGTGCACCGTTGCCCAATGGACCAATCTATCAGCGCTCCATTCTGGAGAATGATGAAGTCAAGAGGCAAATTTAGGAGATGCTACAGAAAGGTCACATTCATCCGAGTTCATCGCCCTGTGGGAGCCCGATCATGTTGGTACAGAAGAAGGATGGGACTTGGAGAATCTGTATTGACTATCGGGTGTTGAAGAATATCACTGTCCATATTAGGTACCCAATCCCACGAATTGATGAACTCTTGGACCAATTGAAGGGGGCAAAATATTTCAGCAAGATCAATTTGAAGTCAGGATATCACCTGGCAACAATAGAACCTTCGATGTGTGGAAGACTGCCTTCAAAGCTAAGGAGCGCCTTTTCGAATGGTTGGTTATGCCTTTCAGATTGATGAATGCTCCTGCAACCTTCATGAGGCTAATGGATGACATCTTGTAGCCATTCACCAACTCATTTGTAGTGGTATACTTGGATGACATCTTGATCTT
>APFE030495166.1:0-16656 GCA_000404065.3 Pinus taeda | reverse complement strand
GAGAGAAGGCGGAGAGAGAGAGGGAGAAAGAGAGATATGGACAGAGAGTGTGTATGTTTTGGGGGTGAGAATGAGAGATAAGGGGAGATATAGATATAGATGGGGCGGGGGAGGCGGTAGAAGAGAGAGGAAAAGAGAGGGAGGGAGGAAGAGGGATAGATGGGAGATAGAGATATAGATGGAGGGGGTAGAGAGAGACACAGAGATAGAGATAGAGAAGGGGAAGATATAGAGAGGGAAAGGAAGAGGGAGAGATAGATATGTAGATAGATAGATCTGGGAGAGAGAGAGAGAGCACTACATATGTTTACGGGGTTGAGATAGAGAGACAAATAAGGAGAGATGTAGTGAGGTATAAATATAGATAGCAGGGGGAGAGAGGAAAGAAGAGAAATAAAGAGAAAGTTACGGAGAGGCAAATAGATTGAGATAAGGGGAGAGAGGGAGGGGAAGATAGAGAAGGAGACAAGGAGGGAGATAGACATGGAATGGAAGGTGGAGAGAGAGGGAAGAAGAAAGAGTCTCATAGAGACAAATACAGGCATAGAAGTTAGATCTAGAAAGTCATGATTATTGTAGATTTTCAATGTGGTTGTTGATTTCTAATCCTATTTTATCGCATGCACTATATGCATTGATCTCCGTGTAGATGTCGATTTATAATTCTATTTAAAACCTTACACTAGATGCATTGATTTCGATTTAGAGGTCGATTCCTAATCATATTTAATACCTTACACTAGATGCATTGATTTCAACGTAGATGTTGATTTCTACTCATTTGATTGCTTGCATTAGATGCATTGGTTTCAGTGTAGATATCGATTTCTAATACTATTTGATTGGTTGCACTAGATGCATTGATCTCAATATAGATGTTGATTTATAATCCTACTTGATTGTTTGCACTAGATGTATTGCTTTTATTGTAGATGTTTACATCTGATTTTATGCAACAAGATGTATGATGTACATTAATTTCAAAGTAATTATATTAATAGTGTGCATTGATTTTATTGTAACAACAAGTCTACCTCCTCCATCTATATCTCTATCTCCCATTGTCTCTCAGCTCCTAAACATACACACTCTCTCTCCCTCCCTCTCTTTCCCCTCCCTCTCTCTCACTTCGCCTTCTCTCTCTCTCTAACATTTCTCTCTCCATATATATATCTATTCCTCCCTCCCTGTCTTTTCATCTCTCTTCTTTCTTCTCTCCCCCCCGTCTATATCTCTATCTGCCCTTGTCTCTCCTCTCTCCATATCTATATCTCTTCCACCCTCCCTATCTTTGCCTCTCTCTTCTTCCCCCCCCCCCCCTGCCATCTATATCTCTCTCTCCCCTTGTCTCTCCTTTTCACCCCTAAAAAATACACACTCTCTCTCTGTAAGATATTAAAATTATTCAACCATGAATACAATACTTGAATTTTCATCCTAAACAAAATGTTTGCTTACACCAAATGTTTGCTTCTTGAAACTACAAACTATTTTTAATTAGGTACAATATTATGATTCCCATTTTCCATCATTCAACATTGTTAATTACTTTGCATTCAAACACGGTAATAGAAAATAACTACCATTGAATATTATTTGGGGTTTAACACTCCATAATTCACAATGATTGAATTTCGAGAAAACTACTATTAATATTGGAGAGCAACAAAGATAAGCTATGTTGTTTACTACAGTAGCTTGAATTAAATATATGAATGCTCTATGGTAAAAATAGGGAAAGAAGGGGAAGAGAGAGACAGGGAGACATAGATATGGAGGGGGGAGAGAGGAGGAGAGAGAGAAGGAGAGAGGGAGGGAGATAGTGACAGAGTCGGAGGGTGGAGAGAGAGTGTGTATGATGGGGAGAGAGATGGAGGGAGGTGAGAGAGAGGAAGGAAAAGAGAGAGGAGAAAGAGATGGAGTTGGAAGGGGAAGAAAGACATAGAGAGAGAAAGGTGGAGAGGGAGTGACAAGGGAGAGACAGAGAGTCAGTGAGGGGGTCCCTATCTCCCCTTGTCTCTCCTTCCCACCCCCAAAACATATGCACTCTCTCTTAGTGTAAGAACATAAAAATTATTGAACCATAAATACAATACTCGAATTTTCATCCTAAATAAAATGTTTGCTTCTTGAAACTATAAGCTATTTATAATTGGGTACATTCTTATTATTCCCATTTTCCATCATTCAACATTGTTAATTACTATGCATTCAAACGCGATAATAGAAAATAATTACCATTGAAAATTATTTGGGGTTTAACACTCCATAAATTACAATGATTGAATTTTGAGAAAACTACTATTAATATTGGAGAGCAACAGAGACAAGATATGTTGTTTACTGCAGTAGCTCGAGTTAAATATTTGAATGGTTTATGATTCCTACTACTCTTTTCATATGATCGATATGAGAAAATAGAAAATTTAATAGGTATGACAATAGGAATAGTAGAAGAAAATAGTTTCAGATTTATTGCAATGAAGATTGTTTGTAATTAATTATATTATTAGTATTCACATTTTCTATCTATCAAAATTGTTACAATGACACTTTGCACTCAAATTTTCTTCTTCATCATTTTTCATCATTCAAGTTACTAATAGTCTCTCTCATCTCAACAAACTGAGGTAACTAAGCAAATTTTAAATTAAAGTAACCAAATTAATCTTAGACATATTTAAAATATTTAAAATGATCAAAATGATTAGATGTACAACAAATTTTGTATGACCGCACACGACTGAAACCACCCTAGATCCATCTTTAACACCAGCACACAGCTGAAACCACCCTAGATCCATCTTCGTACCAGATCTATTAAGCCCCGAGAGGGGACAAATTTCCCGAGGTGCAAACATTTCCTCAAGTTTTTCATTCAAAAAATAGGTTTTCACCTCGAAAGAAAGATTTGATTTCTCTCAGTGATTGATAGATCCAGTAACCTCGAAAGATTTGATTCGTCTCGGTGCTTGATAGATCAGTGTTAAAGTGGATTTAGATTGGCTATAATAATTATTATATTTTTATTGCAATATTAATATTTTTATTATATATTTATCACTAAATTGGTGGTAAATACAAATAAAACCTTAAGCCTATATCAACAACAATTAATTCATTAAAAAGTAATTAAATGTAATTGGGCTAGTAAGGTGGTTACTTTGAGAAATTAAGAACTCATCGGGCTGCCAATAGAAGGGTGACATTGATTGTTTTTGTTAGGACGAGGAGTGTGTTGCGGAGTTGACGGGAGCTACTGTTGGTGAGAAACCGTTTCTTCAGAACCTTATCTCCTCCCCCTTAGTGTTCCACTGGTACCACCTATGTGGCAGTTTGTGTCATGCCGCCAAGCCTATGGTGGTCTTTCAACCATGCCGGCAAGGTGTGGCACTACCAACTGTTTTCTTTTCACCAATACTTACGATTGTAGACTATGCCTTAACCATCCATACTTAGTTTATTTTTCATTACCAAGTGTTATTAATGTGCCTTTATACCAATGAACACCCATACACATTCATTATCAACAACATTATATAAGAGAAATGCACAACAGTATAAAGGGAGGGTCAACTCCCTACAATATGAGTCTGCCTGATATCAATATATTATACAATCTTTCATTTTTTACAATGCACAAGTTAAATCTTGGGAAACCCCAAATTTACACTTAGCCAAATTTCCACAACATCAGCAAAGTTGGTTTCCCAGCTCGTCGGCACCTCCGCACGGTCGCCGCACGACTCACCAACCCTTCGTTCACCCCGTCGCACTGTTGTGTCGTTTGCCCAACTCAGGCGCACCTCAAAGTCGCCACACACGGGCGCCTCCAACCGAGACACACCTCCATTCACAACCCAACACTTCAACAAATCTTCGTGCACACTTTCACGATGGGCAGGTGCTCACCCGAGTCACCAAGACACCCACGCTAAGTTGTCGCACAACAACACTTCTGCACAATCAACCCGGGCACGTCTTGCCCAACGCGTTCACCTCTCACCAAGAGTGTTCCACCAAGTGCGTTCTACCAAGGAGAGCGCATGAGCCATGCGCTCATATCTCCTCAAAACTGCGCACTAGAACCTCTCTTCTCCAAGAGCGAAGTGTGAATGATTATGAGTGAAGTTCGTTGGTTGTTTGAACGCTCCATCGTCCAACATATATACACCTCCTTCGTGCGTGGGTGGGCTGCCTAGCCGACGGCCTACACACCCCATACTCCATCGTTTGGGCGCTCTTACAAGTTGTCCACACCAATTCACCATAGGTCGGCCACCCCTCCACCGCAAACACTTTAATGATGGGTATAAGCACGCTCCAACACTTAGTCGTTTGTCACATGCTTGCACTTATCGTCGCATATCTTCGCATGCCTGTTGCACGCCCATTTGGTCGCTCCTCCATTCAGTTGCACAACCGCCTGTCGTACCTCCAACATACACCCGTTGTGTGCACGTGCCCGGTCGCTCGGCGCCCAACCGTCGCACAACTCCGAAGGTGTTACATCCTCCTCCACCTGAAGTCGTTGTCGTCCTCGACAACATACCATCCTCCAAGCATCAATATCCATGATGTCAACTCCTCCACAAATGGCAAACATCCCTGCAACATATGTAAAACTCCATCTCCACCATGTCTCACTTCAGCAACCATCTGTCACCAAGATAACCATACCAAGGTATGCACCCATCATTACGTCATACATCGGAAGTCATCTCAATCCATGACCATCAACCACCATGTCACAATCTCCACATGCTGTTCCATCGTAGAAGGCTCACCCCTCCATCTCAAGCTACATGCCCACTGCAACATATCGTGTTGACCTCATCATGTGTCATCCTCATGTGAACTGCTACCATGATACTCCAAGACAATGCTAACACATCTCCGCCATGTGCCAACATGTCAACCCAACAACGACATCATTCTGTACATTGAGCTCCCCCATGCCTGAACTAGTTGGGTAGCTAATCCAACCACACGCCCAAACCATGAGAATGCACATCCTCACGCCACCATCAGTCGTTTCTCAAAACATCCTGTCACATCCTGAACTCGATCAAGAATCCATCCATATAAGTAAGCCATTCTTAGGTCCATGAAGTAGCCCTCATCTCATCTGCAACATGCTGTCCATGATGTTTGGTGTCAATGTGCTAAAGGAAATCAACCACATCTATCCCAACATCATCCATATGTGTGCCTCCTCCATATGAAGAGACCATATCATCAATCTCCAACTCTCGTTGTGCCACATCCAAGTCCATGAAGCTACCTCCATCAAATCTGCAATGTGTCATCCCTCAAGTCTACTATAGAAACAAGTATACACATGTCTCATCTATCCATGTGCTGCCCATGATCATAGATCAATCAACTCCCATGCGTCAAAGTAGTTGAGTCTTGGCTCAACCCGTGCCCAAGTGTTGCCACCAAGGCATCATCATCGTCATAACTCCATCACTCCAAAGTGTCTCATATCGATCCTCCACATCAAGTCACTCTTTCAAGCCATCCCCATGTATGTACTTGAAAGTATGCCCTGCGTCAAAGTCTTTGACCTCAGCTCCTCAATGCATCAGATCCTCCAAGTCCACCATATATGAAGTCCCCAAAAGTCACAACAATCTCATGTCATCATGAGCTCCATAAGCCATCCCTAACCAACATCTCAGCAAGCATACAAGTCTCAGCCCAAAGGTCTCTGCAAGTTGCCTCCGCTCTCCATGTAGTAAGAATGCCCCATAGTCTGCCCACAACTCCATCCAAGTCCCTGGCCTTGTTGTATAAGAATGCACAACCTCTCCATCGGCTCATAAGTAAAACATCTCCATGTCACATCAGCAAATCCACCTGCACAACATCCCTGCTTTGGCACTCCTCATTGAATGCCCATAAGTGGCACTTCTACAAGTGCTCCCACATAATGTACCTGCATAAGACTGCCATGCTCCATGTCTCCAACCTGATCTCCGTGACTAAGTTTCCATGTACTCCAACCAAGTAGACTCATCACAACAATCGGTCATCCTCATCCAAGTTTGTAATCTTCGGTCTAGTGAACTCGATCACCAAACCATATCATCATCACATGAGTCTCCATCATAGCTCCTCCACCAAAGGTTCCACCAAGACTTGCTCTTGGTCTCAGCCATGAGAAGTACACCCAAGAGTGTGCCCTCCAATCTGTCCATGAGTCATGCCAGGCACTTAGCCATGTGGCTAAAGCATGACCCATTCCTCCACAACGATCATCAAGTTCCACCCTTGTCACGGGCCTTTGTACCTTCTCCAAAAGGTCACAAACAACCCCAACAACTCCTGCAACAATCAACAATCCTTGCTTCTCCATACAAGGTCTCATCATGGTCATCCATGGTAAGATGCTCCCTAGTATCGACAAACTGACTTTGCCCTTCCCTGCATACGGTCCATCTACCAAATGCTCAAATGAAACACAAGTATCATACTTACTTCATCATCACCATCATGAGGTTCCTCCATGTGAGTCTCCTCATCCATCCATGTCTGCAAACTGCACAATCCTGGTCCAACTTGATCAATCTCAAAATCATCCTCCATCATGATCATGTCTGCAACATCTTCAACTGTCACGACTTCCTCTTTCTTATCATCGCATTTTGCAGCTTTCTCCTTATGAGTCAAAGCTATGGAATGCTTTTCGTCCAGAGTTATCCATTCCCACTTCTTTCGAATCAATTCCTGCCTTATCTCCAATTCCTTGAGTTCTGCATAAAGCAAGTCCACTTCCTTCGCAAGTCGATAGGCTTCGTCCCTATTTCCGTTAGAAAACCCTTCCTTGACCAAGGCACGAAGAGCATCCTTTGCTTTGAACAAGCCTTTGCTCCATTCCACAAACTTTTGTTCAACCTCCCTTGATTATTCAAGTAGACTCCCTTCAAATTCCTTGAAGGTTGCAAAACCCATTTCTTGCAAGATAGACATCATTCTTGACTCTTCACCATTCACCAGGTTCTCCCTGCAACCATGAACCAGTGCTTGTTCCACTTCTATGTGAAACTAGCTTCCTTCACCTGCAAGTACCTGCTTCCACTGTCACTTCTTTACAAGCACCCCCCGTCTGATACCAACTATCACGTCCCCAAGCCTACGGTGGTCTTTCAACCATGCCGTCGAGGTGCGGCACTACCAACCGTTTTCTTTTCACCAATACTTACGATTGTAGACTACGTATTAACCATCCATACATAGTTTATTTTTCGTTACCAAGTGTTATTAATGTGTCTTTATACCAATGAACACCCATACACATTCATTATCGACAACATTATATAAGAGAAATGCACAATAGTATAAAGGGAGGGGCAACTCCCTGCAATATGAGTCTGCCCGATATCAATATATTATACAATCTTTCATTTTTTACAATGCACAAGTTAAATCTTGGGAAACCCCAAATTTACACTATGCCAAATTTCCACAACATCAGTGAACTCGGCTGCCCAGCTTGTCAGCACCTCCGCACGGTCGCCACACGACTCACCAACCCTTCGTTCACCCCATCGCACTGTCATGTCATTTTCCCAACTTGAGTGCACCTCAAAGTCGCCACACACAGGCGCCTTCAACCAAGACACACCTCCGTTCACAACCCAACACTTCAACAAATCTTCGTGCACACTTTCACGATGGCCGGGCACTCACCCGAGCCGCCAAGACACCCACGCCAAGTCGTCGCACAACAACACTTCCGCACAATCAACCCGAGCATGTCTTGCCCAACGCGTTCACCTCTCACCAAGAGCGTTCCACCAAGTGCATTCTACCAAGAAGAGCGCATGAGCCATGTGCTCATCTCTCCTCAAAACTATATCAAAACCTATAGTCATCTTTTATTTTGATAATTACTCTTAAATCTATATCAAAATTTATAGTCATGACAATTACTATTACTCTTAATATAGACTAGACAAGTTGGCATTCAAAAATATCTACTATAAAATTTCCTACATCTTACCTTCATGATCAACCTTACAGAAATCTGCAAATCCTAATTTTTATCCAACCATTATTTTTCTTAATTTAAAAGACAAATTACAAATGTGTTTAATTATAGATATGATTTAACATTTTTAAAAATCTTAGGATGCTATATATGATTTGGCTCACCCTCAAAAAGTTTAAAATTCATGCACTGTGAGTTTACAGCTGAAATTCAAATTTAAAAGATTCAAAATATGTCAAAGAATCTCCGAAGTAAACCACGGCTTTTGCAGATACAATGCACGAACACCACAACCAAAAAGGCCAACAAATACGCCAATTAGATCGTCAGAAGAAGCATGCGTGTTTCTCGGAATTGAAGGCTGAGCAGCTGCTTTTACCCAGAAGAATGAAATCCATTCATAAGGACAAGTGAATAAAACATAGGAGGCCGATCATAATCGATGATGCAACGACATCTAGAGAAATTTCGTTCTTTCAGAACGACATGTATGTAAAACAAACATTGTTTCTACGCTCTATTTCCTCCATTGCTATTATTGGTCCGCGGGATGATGCCGTCGTGACCGAACAAATTATCAGTAATAAACAATTATTTGATTAGATTGATTAAGAAAAAGACTTGCGAACCACTTTACAGAATATTCATACAAAATAAACGTGCCAGAGGTGATAATTTATTAGAGAAAAATAGATATTGCTAAATTTTATCTTCGCTGTAAACTAAGATATAAAATGAAAATTAAATGTCTGCTAAAATACAAAATTTCAACCGATATCATTTGTACTTTATGGTTAATAATTACAATCAAAATTATATTTAGTATTTATCAGAGCCAGTAACGTCTGGTTCTAGAAGGTTGGTACTCAAAACTCATTTCTGATAAAGAATGGATTCATTCAGAAAGTCTGTCTCTTTCAGAGAACTTGAAGAAGATTCCCCTGCAGAAAACAACATGCTTAAAGAAATGTTTGAAAGTAATTCAAACAGAGTTTTGAATTCTGTAGAGAAAACATATGAAGAAAGTCAGCCTTCGGCTAGATGGGCTCTCCCAGATATTTCACCCCAAGAAGTCTATAGTGATTTATCTCCATTCCATTTAATTGCTGCCTCTAGAATTAGTATTAAAGAGTCAGTCAGCCAAGTAGAAGAAAATTCAGATAGTATTCAGACTATCCAGTTGCTAGATCCTAAATCTCTCCAAGCAGAAGCAAAAAGATTAAAAACAAATTATATTCATCTCGGATGTATTAGAGTCGGCATTAATCCTTTAGTACATAAAGGATTGAACACATTTGTGCTTGCAACGGTCAGAGATCTGACACACAACAAATATACAGACTCTATTATTGGTGGAATAGTTGCTCCTTTGTCTGATGGCCCAGTCTATTTTGACTGTTATCCAAACTTTTCTGTGTATACATATGATGAAACTATCCAGGATATCCTTCAGTTGCAGATTCATACCACTGGATTTGATATGAAGAAGAAAAGAAATAATATAGCCATCCAGACCAAAGCCTGTCTAAGACACACCAACACCTTGTGGCCAGCTATTCGGCATACTCCAAGCCGAAATTCCAAATCAAGTGTTGTTGTGAAAACAGATCCAAAAAACCAAAAAGTAGAACATCAGTTGATCAAATGGGAGACTTTAGAGTTCCCTAAACATTGGACTGTTAATTATTCCAGGCCGCAACCTCCGATGAATATTACTTCTGCCAATATCACAGAAACTGCTTCTGGTGCAGTCATATCTTTTCCTCGAAGATCGACAATCGATCGAAGAGGAATAGATGAAGCCTGCAGAATGTCTAAATATTACAGAGATCCCTCTACTGTGGATACAGCTTGTTCATCATCTTCATTTTCTTCCTGTCGTCATTTACAGCTTTTTGATTTAGCACAGCTTGTAAATTTTGCATCTTTAGAAGTCAAGTGTCCAGAATGTACAAATATCGTCAATCTTCTCAGTTTTGCCGAACAAAATATCCATCTGCATCATAATCCCAGAACCGGCACTGCTCCACCATCCACTTCTATAAGTTCTTGCCCAAATCCTAAATGTTCAGACATACCCTTTCCACATGAGTCTGAGCCTGATACTGATCATGTCCTCATGATGCATTCAATAGAAGAAGAAGACCCTAGGCTCACACAAATGATCTGTTTGATGAGACCTGCAAAGCCTAGATATGGATTGGGAAAATTAGAAATGTCAGAACTGATTCCTGAGTGTAGATTCAAACAGATTCCCTCTGACTACAAGAAACCTGCAGTTATGGAAATGCATAAATTCTTTTCACTCATGGACGGATGTCCAAAATCACAGCTCAGTACACAGTGGATGAAGGAAATGTTAAATTGGGATTTGCTCACAAATCCACAGGCAGATGAATTTGACAAAGAATATACTCCAGACCAGAAAAGGAAAATGGCTATAGATTGGAAAAGATACATGGAGATTAATAATGAATGGATATCTTTCTATTCCTGGAAAGATAAAATAGCTCCTATTAATGTTTTTACTGGTAGTTCTTCTAGCAGTGTTCCTGATAAACATGGGTGGACTGCACTTGATGGGTCCATAGTGGAAACTTCCACTACCTTTCCCCCATACAAAGGGATAATCCTAGGAGAAAAATCTAATGCAGCCAAAGCCATTCCTCTTGTCCAGAAAGATGACAATGCCTTAGGGATCGATGGTAGGATCCAAAAAGCCAGTGAACAGATAAACTGGACAAATACTGCCTTGAAAGGTTTGGAAATGAATATTGCAAAAACAGATGATGTGAAGAAACAGATTGATGTTGTACAGTCTTCTTTTAATAGTGTAAATTCTTGTTTAAATAGCATTCAGTTTGATTCAAGTTTGACTCGGTCATATACCAGAGAGTCACTAACAAAGATTGAAGAATTGGGAGAAAATCTAGTTGGTCACATTGACATAACTAAGACAATTCTCACTGGCTTAAATGAGAAATTTGATAAAATGCAAATTGGGAAAGTGGAAAAGCCAGTCCCCAGTTCATTTTTGGTCAAAAGAAATATCAAAATTGAACATTCAATAAGAAATGTGGAAAAATTCCCCCAATTATTTCCCAAAGAAGCCAAGGAAGAAGAATCTGAAAAGATCAATATAGCTTCCTTATTTGAAGAACCAGAGGCCCAAATCCTCCCTATTTATGAGCCTCTTGAGCACAGACAGCCATTGGAACACAGATATAACAGATACTCTGCACCAGACATAGAAGGAAAAGGGAAGATGCCTGAAGCTCACACCTTTTTCCCTGATTCCCACAAAGAGTGGAATATAGATAACATGAGTGTTGGCCAAATCAGACAGATGATTGACATAATGTATATAGAATACAAACTCGTGTTTAAGAGGAAAATCTGAAATAGATGCATGTAAAACTATTATCCAGTGTTTTACAGGTACTCTTCTCAGATGGTGGGAAGCAGAGTCATCCCCAAAGCTGATTGAAACTATGGAGGCCGAAGTATTGAAAGATGAAAAGGGAGATGTAATTCATAATCAGGATGGCACAGTGACAAATAACATGATTGGTGCCTTAACATCAATGATTCTGGAACATTGGTGTGGTTGTGAAGTAGAAATAGCAGACAAACATGAGGTTATTCTGATGAACCTCAAATGCCATAAAATGTCTCAATATGATGATTTCCATCGAGACTGGATGCAGCGGATTTATGAAGTTAAAGACTCCAAAAATCTCCTTTGGAAACAGGTATATCTTGCTGCTCTCCCTTCCAGATTTGTTGACTACCTCAAAATGCAAGATGTTTTTCAATTGCCTTATGAGTCACATACCTGGGGAGAAATTTACTCTGTTGTTACAAAGACTCTAGTCAGCCTTTGTACCAGTTCAAGAGTTAATAAATCCTTAGAAAAACTGTCTAAACTACCAGATAGAAAATCTATCTGTAGCAAATATGGATTGACAGTTGATGATCCATTGATTAAGAGAAGAAAGTCTAAGAAAAGGGCAAAGAAAGAATTTAAGGAGACTTTCTACAAGAACAGAAGGAATTACCCAAAGAATAAAAGAAAATATCCCACAAGGGATAAAGTTCCAAAAAGGAAAGGTTATTATCGGTATATTCCTAAGACCCACTATTATAATCCTTCTGATATTCATTTGCACTCCTCCAAACAGGAGAAATGGAACAAAATAACTCGTTGGGTATGTGGACAGACAGGACACACTGCTTCAAGATGTCCTCAGGGTGAAGAATCTAAGAGAGAAAGAGGCAAAAAGACAGCCGTCTATGCCCAGAAGGCTAAACAGGTAAAAAGGGAACATTCCAGCCAGGTTTCCTGCCTCAGGTGTAAGTCAAAGTATCACTCTACAGAAAATTGTCCTAACCTTCATATTGCAGCCCAACAGTACCAACTTGAAGATTCATCTCTGGACTCTTTCAGTAGTACAGATGAAGAGTTTCAAGTAAATTTGGGACATTGTAGTAATTCAGATACATCAGAATGTTCTTGTTCAGATTCTGATGAGTGTGCATGCCATATTTTTTATGATAATGATTCTGAATTCTCTGACAACAGCTCCAGTGAAGAAGAAAAGAGGTCAAAGCCTCCAAAAGAAAAAGTCCTTATGGCATCCATAGAAGAAGAAGCTGAGATGAAAATCTTAGCCCAGATCAGAAATATGGAGGAAGGATCAATGAAGGATCGCCTGATAGAAGCTTTCACAGATCAGCTCAAATCCAAAGATTCGAGAGATTCAGGTAAGAAGCCATTATTTGTTGATGCTTCTTATGAAAGAAATACTAAATCCTTCCAAAGGCATCATCAAAAGCCAGGGAAAATAAGGCCCCTGACATTGGGCGAAGTAAGTGGAGAAATCCACCAGCTCAAATCTGAAATCTCTGCTATTAAGGCACAGATATCAGAATTACAGAAAGGAAAGCAGGTCAAAGAAGAAGAAGAAGAAGAATCCTGGAATACAGGATCCCGTCACAGAGAAGTAGAAATTGCAGAAGGAAGACCAGACCCAAATTTTGGTTTTCAGGATATGAGATTATTTACTGTTACATACCAGCAGCATCATGTTAAGGTAAAAATCCGTATCCAAGACCAAATATACTTTATGACTGCATTGCTAGATTCAGGTGCTGATATTAACATTTTGAATATTAAGAACATTCCAGCAAAATATTGGGTTTCTGCAGAAAGAGAGGTTGTTGGACTTGGGAATAAAAAGCTTAAATATGAAATCCCAAGAGCTTCTTTATGTTTTGACACACACTGCGTGTACATGAAATTTGCCATTGCAGACATACCTGTTGACTGCATATTAGGTAATGTCTTTTTAGCAGCAGTAGAACCACATGGTTCTATAAGAATGAAAGGAAATAAATCTGGATATTTCATCTCTGTACCGACATCCAGGGGTACGAGAAAAAGAATTGAGCTCCCGTATGTTTCTACTCCCCGAGTCTCCACCATGGTCCAAGCCATGCAAAGATTGGATAAAGCAGAATCCTTGCTAACAGATCTTAAGGATCTAAAAGGCAAGCTGAGAATTGAAGAACAGCTGAAGCAACAACGAGTCAAAAGCAGGATTCTAGAACTCAAAGAAAAATTGGCAAAGAAGTGCTGTTCAGAAGAGCCAAATGCTTTTTGGCATAGAAAGCAACACACAATCAGATTGCCATACAAGGAAGGATATACAGGTAAGCCCTGCAAAAGCAGAGCAATACCAATGAGTAAAGAATATAGAACATTGTGTCAGCAAGAGATTCAACAACTGCTTAACAGAAGACTGATCAGAGAATCCACCAGTCCCTGGAACTGTTATGGGTTCTATGTAAATAAGAGAGCAGAACAAATCAGAGGTATTCCCAGATTGGTCATAAATTACAAGCCTCTGAATTCAGTATTAGCAGATGACACATATCCAATCCCTCACAAAGGAGATTTAATCAGAAGAATTTCAGGAGCAAAGATATTTTCCAAGTTTGATTTAAAAGCTGGATTTTGGCAAGTTGCTATTTCTGAGGAAGATAAATTCAAGACTGCTTTTAGTGTCCCTGCAGGACATTATGAGTGGAATGTTATGCCGTTCGGACTCAAAAATGCTCCTTCCAAATTTCAGAAAGTGATGGATGATATCTTCAAACCTTATTTTGACTGGATGATTGTATATATAGATGATGTTTTGATTTTTTCTAGAAATCTTGATGATCACTTTAAACATGTAAATATTTTTATGAATTTAGTTCGTAGAAATGGTCTTGTACTTAGTAAGAAGAAGATGGAATTGTTCCAGACTTCTGTCAAATTTTTGGGGCACCAGATTGCAAATGGCCAAATCTCTCTGCAGCAGCATGCAATTGAATTTGCAGACAAGTTTCCATATGTTTTGAAGGACAAGACACAATTACAGAGGTTCCTTGGATGTTTGAATTATGTAAGTAGTTTTTACAAGGATTGTGCTAGTGACAGAAAAGTGCTCAATCCAAGAACTGGTACAAATCCTCCTCCATGGACAGAAAAGCACACCAGAGCAGTTCAGGAAATCAAAGCCAAGGTAAAATCCTTGCCTATTCTTTACATTGCAGATGATGAAGCTTTTAAAATTGTAGAATCTGATGCCAGCGACATAGGCTGGGGAGGAATCCTGAAACAAAAAATTGGAGAAGAAGAACAAGTGGTGTGGAACCCAACTAAACAAAAATATTCTGTTATTGAAAGAGAGGTAAAAGCTGCTTGGAACTGTATTAGTAAATTTGCAGTTTATCTTATTAACAAACCATTTCTTCTGAGAATAGATGCCTCTGCAATGAAAAAAGTTTTGTCTAAAGACATCAAAAAGCCAGAAGAAGCAAAATTTGCCAGGTGGCAAGCTTTATTTGCAAACTTTGATTTTTCTGTTGAACATATTAAAGGAGAACGAAATTGCCTCCCTGATTTTCTCAGCCGAGAATATCTTGAAAAAGATACTGCACAAGTCATGATGATCGTCACTGAATGGGATCCAAGACAAAAGTGTGAAGTTCTAAGAACTATCCCAGATAATCAAGACTGGGAAACATACAAAAAGAACTGGAGGCCTACATGGCAACTACGGAATACAAAAGTTCTTGATGCAGATCTCCAGCCTCATACAGATCTTCAACACTATGTTCCAGAAAGAAGAATATACCCTAAAGGCAGAAAATGGATCCACGACATGATATACACCAAAGCAAAGGCTGATGCAAGAACAGCAAGAGAGGCACTAGAATCAAATTTTCATGATATTGGAAAGATTGGCCATCAAGGAGACAGCAATACCAGAATCTATGGAGCATACTACTGTATTTATCGTACAAGAGATTTATGGGAAAATTCTCCACAAATCCAGCCAGGAGCAAGATGGCCAAGGGATGACCCAAAGCTAATATTCCCGGACACAGTCTACAATTTTCAGGACTACAAAAAATTATGGTGGGACTTCATGAATGTAGATGATAAGACAGACACCCACTATACAAAGTTAAAATTCAGCACAATGGCAGCCTCACAGAATAATCGGCAGTGTGAATGGTTCCGAAACTGGTGGACAGATTACGGCGTCAACAGAACAGCTATGGATCCTGTGTACCATGAAGGATTTCAAAGAAGGCACTGTCAGAAGTGTTTTGATTATAATATTGGAGACTGTTATCATCGCATATACAACACAGTCAGTGAAATGACAGTCAAAGAATGGGACCCCTTTCACATGACCAATTATTCTCTCCATGAATATATGGTAGATCATTTAGAATGGTGCGTGCTCACCAAAGTGCAACATCAGATCATACTTGGAAAACCAATGATAGTCCGGAGAATTTACACCAAGGCCTGTGATGATTTGCTTTACAAGAGGGAAAGATTCCCTGACTTTACTTTATTTTGAATAAGTACCAGTCACAAGGGCTTAATTGTGACCAGTGTTCCCGTGGGCTTTACTGTTCAAAAGCCTCCACAGTGTAAATATTCCTTGTTTATCTTTTCTCGTGGACTTTTTGTACAAAAGTATCCACTGTGTAGATAGTCATGAATCTGTTTTGTACCAGAATCTGCTTTGCAGAAAGATATCACATGCATTACCCGAAAGCAATTATTCGGCCTGGCCCGAATATTTTTGCGGACGTTGCTTTGATAAAAGGTCGGTAAAGTAATGATTCTATCGGTCTTTTCCGGTCTGAATAACAGTAATGCTTGTCCCCCCCTTCTCATTCTATATAAAGAAGGGTAAGGCTCATTTGCAGGGCATCGGGTTATCGAGTCATTGAGTCTTAGAGTCTGAGTCCATTGTGTGTGAAGAGTCGAGTGTTCTCCTGCTCTGCATCTGCGGATATTCAATCCGATCTGCTTGCATCACGAGTAAAATTTGGGTCTGGTCTTCCTTCTGCTATTTCTACTTCATAACCACACCAATGTTCCAGAATCATTGATGTTAAGGCACCAATCATGTTATTTGTCACTGTGCCATCCTGATTATGAATTACATCTCCCTTTTCATCTTTCAATACTTCGGCCTCCATAGTTTCAATCAGCTTTGGGGATGACTCTGCTTCCCACCATCTGAGAAGAGTACCTGTAAAACACTGGATAATAGTTTTACATGCATCTATTTCAGATTTTCCTCTTA
>APFE030495157.1:0-25143 GCA_000404065.3 Pinus taeda | reverse complement strand
TAATGTCTTCATTGCAAATATTCATGAAAGCATACAACATAATGTGTCCTCCGTGGAAGTTGATGAATTAAGGAACCTAGGTGGTTGGCATTGGGCCCTAAAAGTTTACTAGCCAAATAGTTATAGAAGCAACAACAAGCCAATGAAGCTTCCATAAGGAAGGTTGTTAATTCTAAGAATTAATAGTCTCCATGAATCTCTACGGGGCCTTATCCACTCCTTCAACATCTCCTTCTCTCCTATCTCACTCTACCATTCCTACACTAGCTCCCAAGATGCTATAAACTCCCTTTCAATCTCACCCGCTTCCCTTGGGCCCTTCCCCTTCGATCATTATTGATTATATGCATCTGAGATGTCAAGTGAGTGGAGCAGCTAATAAGGCATAACCATAGCAAGCTTTGAGTTCTTATGGTTGTCTTACCATTGAGGAGGAGACAAAATATGAACTAGCACAATTCTGGCCTGATAGCGCACTTGATGGCTCAACAACTTCTAAAGGAGAGAAAAATGTTTGAAGCATCTTTTTGAATGGCTTGTATTCTTAGCCCTAAGGAAAATTCTCACCTGCTTTTTTGTATTATGATCACTGATTATGTATGCTACTAACTTTGGATTTGTCGTGAATATATATTTCTTTAACCCTAGATTTCGAGCAATGACCTATCGGTCTCCCATGGTGGGAAGATGGTATGAAACCTAGATCCACCAGAAGAACTAACATTATTATGGTTGTGTAAATTTTGTACATCATTTTTTCTAATATGAAGTTCTTTACATTTACAAATAATATATTATATATATATAATATTATTTATTAAGGTTAGATTGATATTATATATTATCAACATCAAAATATTATTTTGAAATATGTATAGAGTAGATATTGAAATATACTATTTGGAATGAATATTCAAATTCTAATTGGGTGCATCATCCTATCATGGAACATGATGTGTTACCTAAAGAAAATGTATTGATTATCTCTCTAACCATACCCATTGATATTCTTTGTAAACTCGGGATCATAGAAAACATCATGATTGTAGTGAATTTCACTCCAAATGATATTTATACCTATATTACTCTTTTCATATAATTCTAATATGTATTCACTTCTACATATGAAGAGTTATGTATCATTGATAGCCATATGCATGAAAGAAATAATCTACTCAAGAAAGGACTTCACCCAATAAACCCTCACAAAGTTGATATCCTTAAGGAAGGTGTTGAAAAATTACTTAAATCTTAGTTCATATGTCTATTTTCCTTAATTTAATAGGATTCCAACATCATTCTTGTCACAATAATTAATTCTTTCATAAAGTAGCCTGATCCTTCTATAGAAAATCATTCCCCACTAAACAAACTCGAATTGTATATAAATACATTCATTTTTTTTAGGTAAGCTTTGACTTTCCATAAATAAACATAGTTGTTTCAATAACAGAACGTATCCACAAATAAAATTACTTGCTATGGAAATTTAACCTCTCCACAAATAAAGTCAGACACTATAATAAACTTTGTCTTTTCACAAAAGAAGGATCTGACATCCTCCAAATATGAAACTTGAACTTCAATGTAGTACTACTCAAAAATATGAATGATACCTCCCATTAACCATATTGAGTGTTTGGCTTTAGCACTAAATAAAAATCCTTAATGAGGTTCTCATCCTTACAGCTAATCTCTTAGAGCTCTCAAATGAAGTATGAAATATAATAACTAATATAGGTTCAAAAATGAGCTACGATTCTCCTTTTATAACTTGTATCATCACAATATGATGATTCAATAGCACGGGTCATAAAAATACCATGAATCTCCCCTTTTTATCTCTTTCCTACTCAATAATATAAATGGATTTCAATTTCAATTTTTTATTTTTCCCATAATCACTTAATAACACCATTTAATTTAATTATTCATTCTCACTTCTAAATGTTTATGTATTCACTTGAATGATAGCCAAACAATTTAATTAATTGATCCCTATTTTACTTTTATATCCTATGGGAATCAAATAGGCCACTCAGTTAGTGGCCATTCAAAGAAAGGGAAATTACATTGTCAACCCTCTCAAGGTTGACCAAATCATTAATATGGTTCATTCATATACTCTTACTAAGCTTTATAATTTTCAAGAGAAAGTGAAATTTTTATATCAATTAACTTCCAACTATGTTGAGGTAAGAAAAGGTTTCATGCACCTTCTCAAAAAGCTACTATTCTGGTGGCTACAATTGAACGACACTACTAGGAAGGCCCAGATTAAATTGGTATGGATATGGTATTCTATACATGACACATTACATTATTCTCTATATTTGAAATTCATTCTTTATTAAGGTGGTAATTGGTCATGGCGATTTCAACTCTCTCATCCTCATCCTCAAGATTGGGTTGGAAAGAATTACCCTCCAGGTTTATGCCACCACAATAATGAGGAAATAAAATAATTCCACAATAAAAAAACCAAAAATAAAATGCAAGAGATGGTTGGGAAAATATTTAGCACATGGGGAAATCCCAATATGATCTCTACTTGCCTCATTATTCATCACTCAGTATTTAGAGTACATGATGCTACCCAAATAAAATGAAACCCTTGTATTTTCCCAAACCCAATGAGAAATAAAACAAAACAACTTAAGAGGTAATGAATTTAAATCTATCAAATGAAAAATCGAGCTTGTAAACTATCTAGCCATATCAAAGCATTATTATAAGGAAGTAAATGGTGTACTAGAGTAATGGAAATAGAATTCTAAGAAAAGGGGTAACTAGTGCATCCATGACTAATCCCTACTTGCATATATACACTCTAGATGTTGGACCACCATTAGTTGGTAACTTGGCTACGACACCTAGCCTTGAAGTCTTTCCCAATACATTACCACATCTACACTTGTACACATGGACTAACGTTTGGACTAGGTCCTACAACTTCCCCTTCAGGGTTAGAAACACATAATTGGGTTATCCACTGATCCAACACAAATATAAGAGAGGCAACAACAACATGCCACTTGGTCTAGTTAGATACTTGATGTTGATAATTCTGTGAAGTATTGTTTGTGTATCTGACATTATGCATGGTCCTCTATGATGTTTCTATGGTTTGAGTTACCTAATTATTGATTGATTGGAACTTTATTATAAGGATATTTTGTGGGATGCTTGACATCATAGTAATATACAATGTTATAAGTGATTTCACCACCTGCTAAGTAGCGGAGTAGAAGTTGTACTCTCCAAACCAGAGAGAGAGATTAACTTTGATGGTGAAATATTTCCTACCTAGGATAGGGAATTAGACTGATTGAGGGATTTATATAATTTTTGACACTACAATGAATCCCAAAATGCTAGACCATTGAGCCTATGATTCTTAACATTGGAGATATTGATGATTTGAAGAGTGAACCTAAGATTCCCCTAGCATGGTGTTGACACTATTTGATACGAATCACTTCATCCACCTAATAGATGATGATGGTCATCCTTAATATTTCAAGATAGGGCTTGTACATCACAATGGAGTGCCAACAATTGAGCTAGTTAATTCCACATAAGCCCTTTTCCTCTTCTAACAGTGATGTAGGGCACTTTTTGTTCGTGATGTCTTGGCATAAAGATACCTTCGATGGCTTGTACATGATAATATGGAGCACTCATTAGCCCTTACCTCACATCTTGAGGCCATTTTGAGTTCATTTGAAAAAATAACTAAATATACGTGTCTATTTAGTGTAAATAAAATTAAAAAATACTATTGACTTCATTATAATTATTTATTTTATTTAAACTATTTAGATATATTTAAAAAATAAAAAAGTTGCAATTAAATAAATCTTTATATTTGAAGGTATAAAATTAAAATAAAAATCTATAAAACTAAAAATAAAAAAAATAAGGAAACAAAAGATAGAAAAAAGAATGGTATATGTTTAAAATAATTAAAGCAAAACAATATGATGACATGGTAATAAATTCATTGATTGTTGAAAAATATATATGAATAATTATAGAATTAAATGCCACAAAAAACTACTTAGGAATTTAGAGATGGCATTAATAGATTATGATGGATTTAAATGTAAAACAATAAAAATAGTTAAAGTAGTAGATATGATATTAAAATAGTTTTTTGTTGTCTCATAAATTTAGTGTTAAAAGGAAAATTAAAGTCATGTTATATAAACATGTTTCTAATTCCGTAGCTCCTCCAGCAGTGTGGTAAGACTCTGCAACTACCTATACAAACATTCTAAAGATGGTGTTGATTCCACATGGCTAGGTGATGAAACATGTTCATGAGTCAATTCACCCTCATGAATATCCTCAACACCCCCATCAGCCTCCACTTCTCCTATGCGCCTGCAATGGTCAACTAGGACTTCGTGAGGTCACCCGCCTTGCAAAACATTACCACCTTCATTTAAGAATTCCACTATATAATCTAGAACACAAAGACCAATTTAATTCAACCACCCAAATGTTGTATCTTGGTAATCAAAACACACTTCAAAACTCAACAAGATAAAAATTGTCAAAAATTACATATTCTTCCACAGTTATCACTAAAGAAGGACCCCTGTAATTACAATACTTCCTCTTGATTAGAGTATCACAAGTAAACAAGGACAGAGGTAGTAAGCCTAGGACCTCAAACTACATTTCTCAAACCTAAGAAAATTTGGCGATAGATACGTGCAACAAATACTGTTAAAGATGACTGGGACCATGACAAATTTTTGAAAGCATAAATATGATGAAACCCATAAAGAAGAGACAACCACCACATCCAAAATTCCTTTTAAAAAGGAACTACTAGGGCCTAGAGGCATAACCATATTTATTACTAAACAGGGAAGAGAATAAAACCACCCCATTTTAACTCCTGCGACAAGAAAATTTTAGTAGTTCTCTTATCCCCACCATGTCTTGCCATCCAAAGGATAGTTCACCACCCCTTTACCCACTGAGGTGCCAAGTTGTGCAGATTAGCACACCATAGAGACCAAAGCACAAGCCCCTCTAGCTTGCATTACCCTTTCACTCTAAAGAAACCACTCAAATGAGCATGCATAGGTTAGCGGTCTATGCATAGTCAACATCCCCCTGCCACCTTCCCAAACTCCAATATCTAGAAAAATAAGCTTCTAAGAAAAAAGAATTTTTCAGGAAATAATCTCATTCACATGTTTGTAGAATATTTTAGGTGTCCTATGCAACTTTTATATGGCCCCTGGCCCCATCGAATCCCCATGTTTGGCCACACTCATCAAGGTAAACATTAACCTTCATGTTATTTTAATATTATAATACATATATATATAAAATATATATATATAAATTATATATATAAAATAAGTAGTCATATATATATTCTTTCCATGCGTCAACTCCAAACTAAAGGAAAAAAGAACTGGATATTTCTTTCATTTTGAGTTACACACCACTAAAATGTTTTAATCATAATTTTCCTTTTCATTTACCAATTTAATATACTATCATATACATATATATATAGTTGAAACCTGGATATTTATCTATACTACTACAACATAGACACACAGACACAAACATTCGTATTGTATGTCAACTCCAAGATAAATAAGGAAAAAATTACACATCTCCATCATTCTGAGATAGGCGCCATTAAAATTTTTGAATCATTCTTTATAATTTTTTCAATTCTTTTATATAAAAAATACATACTTGCCAATCTTCCCTTTTTGTTAATGTATTTTAAATTCTAATTCATATCAAATATTGGAGGAATTATACATCTCCATGATGCCATTGAACTAGAAAGCACAAATTAATTAAATGAAAAATATCCTTCACTTTATTTATTTATTGTTTACACTGAATTTCTTGTTGCCATCAATTTTTTCTAAATGTCTAGTATGAAATTTTATTAAGTATTAAAGAAATTTAACATCCCTTTGATATTACTGAGCAGAAAAAAAAAGTTTAACAAAGGAAAAAATATTTTAAATTCAATTTTTTTCTCTTTATAAATGTTAAGTTGATATAAAATTCCCACTAATTTGGGTCGCAATTGATGGTTGTCCTGAATGCATTTATCATCACCATGCATTCACACAGAAAGTGGCTCTCATCCAACTTTAATATGCCCACTCAGTATGCTAATCCATCAATTTTCATGTTGCATAATCCACTGCTCCATATCCTCTGTGTGATCTCCTTGTACTTAAAAATAATTCCTCATTCACTTGCTTGGCGATGGAAAACATTATGTATGTCTAAATATTTATTGGCTCTTTTGTCATCCAACTTGTTCATCATTCATCACTTACCCTATCATACTGTTATTTCCTTCCAAAAGAAAAGCTTCAATTCCCTTAGTGATTCTAAATTCCTCCTCCTCATTATCCCACTTAATACTATGGTTCAAGACAGAAGATGTGTAAGCAATGGAGGCGATGGATGTAGTCGTGATCGTCATCCCCTTGCTATAGATTTTGACGAAAAAATCCAATGTCTTCATTCCAAATATTGATGAAGGCATACCACACAATGTATCCTCCATGGAAGCTGATGAATTAAGGAACATAGGTGGTGGGCATTGGGCCTCAAAAGTTTACTAGCTCGACAGTTATGGAGGAAACAACAAGCCAAAGAAGCTTTTAGCATTTTTAAAGTCAGTTTTGCTTGAAATATACTAGAGATTTAATTTAAGGTTCATGTCTTGAATTAAATATTAAATTATCAATCTCTTCTCCACTGTTGGAAATGAAAGCTAGAGTCTCATGAATCCAGAACATATCTCTTCACATACCTAATATCCTACTATTAAATGATGGGTAAGTCATTTAGGAAGCTTTCCTCTATGTACACATATACTCATTCAAGTACATGAAATATCTTTAACCTTTAGATCTGATATCTTGCCCAAGAATTTGAAGCATTTTTCAAGTTCAAAATTTTCTTTTTATTTTGTTTAAAAAATTTGTTATTCCCTTAAACATTTATAGTTCTTGTTCTATTGTTTAGTGATCCATTTTTTTGTGAATGACTAGTTTCATCTAATTATCATTGATTTAAAAAGGGCCGGGTTATAATTAATGTGGTTTCTTGAATAAGAAGCCTTATGTTCTTTGTTTATGTTTACTCGAGAAACATAGGATATTAGGAATCATATATGAGTTTGTTTATTTTTGGGTATTACACATATTTTGTGTAATTATTATTACTTTTTTATATATCTAATGATTTAGGTAAAACTATTTAATTTCCAATTAAGTTTCTGGCATGACCGAAGCTTCTTCACTTTTTAGATAATCCACTATTTATCTTGTATTTTATTTCAAAATATTTATTAGGAAATGGAAATATGTTCTACTTGGTTAGTTGTATGGAAAAATGACCTATGCTCTAGCTTCCTATGTGGTCACTGTAGGGGATCTATTATCATGGCAACCACGACATTCCTTTAATGAAATTATACTTTTGCTAGAAAGGCTAAATTTTAAAATTTTGTGTTTATTTTGTTTAAAAAAATTGTTAGTCTCTTAAACACTTGTAGTTCTTGTTTTATTGTCTAATGAGGCATTTGTTTGGGAAGGACTCGCTTCATCTAATTATCATTGATTTAAAAAGTATTGGGTTAAAGCTAACATTGTTTATTGAATAAGAAGCGGTTTTTTTTTTTTTATTATGTTTACTTGAGAAACATAGGATATTAGGAATCATATATGGCTTTGTTTATTCTTTCGGTATTCCACATATTTTATGAAATTATCATTACTTTTTTTTATATATCTAATAGTTTAAAGACAAAAATTTAATTTCCACTTCACTTTCTGGCATGAAAGAAGCTTCTTGGCTTTTTAGATAATCCAATATTTATCTAGTATTTTATTTTTATGCATCTCATTAAGCAAAATATAATCAGAATATGTAAGGAATTATGATAAGAGTTGATTTAAATAAGCTTGGAGGTGTATGAAGGTCCATAAAGTTCCCCAATGTTGAGGCTCATCACCACCTAATAGAAGATTATGGTCATCCTTAATATTACAATATAGGGCTTGTACAACACATTCGAGTTCCAACACTTGAGGTAGTTAATTCCATCTAAGCCTTTTTCCTCTTCTAAGGGTGATGTAGGGCACTTTTTGGTCATGATGTCTTGGAATGAAGATACCTATGATGGATTGTACGTGATAATATGGAGCACTCATTAGCCCTAACCTCACATCCTGATGCCTTTTTGAGTCCATTTGAAAATTTAACTAAATATATGTGTATTTAGTGTAATTAAAATGAAAAATTACTATTGACTTTGTTATAATTATTTGTTCTATTTAAACTATTTAAAAATTAAAGATAAAAAAGTTGCAATTAAATAAAATTGTATATGTAAAAGCTATAAAATTATAATAAAATCTCAAAAAAAAAGATAGAAAAGAGCATGGTATATGTTTAAAATTAATAAATAGAAACAATATGATGACATGCTCATAAATCCATTGATTCTTGAAAAATATATATTAATAATTATAGAATTAAATGCCAAAAAAAGTACTTAGGAATTTAGAGATGGAATTAATAAATTATGATGGATTTAAATGTAAAACGACAAAAAACCCCTAAAATATTAGATATGATATTAAGATAGTATTTTGTTGTTTCATAAATCTAGTGTTAAAAAGAAAATTAAAGTCATGTTATATAAATTTAAAAATTTAAAATTCGATTTTTTTGGTTTTTAATTAAATTTTGAATAAGATAACGTTAAAAATGATTTGAAATCTAATTATTAAAATAAATCTATTTTTTGAAATATTAAAAACAAAATGATTATTCAGTTGAGAAGTAAATGTAAATCTATATGGAGTGTATAATAAATTATTAGATTGAAGAAGAATAATATCCAGAATCAATAAGGTATAAATAAAATGAAAATTTATATCGACAGTATAATCACTTATTCAATTGACATGTACTGTGAATAAGTACTATCATGGAAATTTAAATGATATGGTTATAAATCAATTGGAAAACTATGGGTGTGACACTATTTTCCTGAGGAATGGACCAAGACATGGAATATGATTTTTTTTTTTATCATAAATGTTATAATATATTAATATATTATATGTGTTGTGGAATAATCCAATATCACTACTTATATGATGTGAATTGGAACATTTTCATAAATTCTTTAAAGTGATTTCACAAGACAAAAATTAGTAGCCATAAAATTCATACAAAATAGTAAGCAACATTGAGGTTAAAAAAATTCGAATAAAGTATTGCAAAATGTGACAAAATAAAGTAGTATAGAGTGTTGTAAATGATATTCAAATTCACTTTGTCATTCTTTAATCACTAAAGGCTCCAACTATTTATAATTTTATCAAAACATCTGAAATGTAACTCCAACAAGGAGCAACAGAATATTTTGAATGGAAATCTATGATGAGATGATATGTGAAACACATGAATCTAACCAACTTTTTAAAGCTATGGTTATAATCCAGACTGGAAATTTACCCTTCATATTTTTGTTTTCGATCAAATAGATTCTATTAGTTCTTTGAAATACATCAACAATTTTTTTAAGGTATGCTTCTGCCCTAACCTCATTCCAACCAAATTTATTAACTAGGAGAAAGATACAAAAGGTGATACCAATGTGCCAAAATTTACATTGTGTCCTTAAAATAAATGCACAAAGCATCCAAAACCCACATAGAATACATATGAAAAGAACTTTCGTCAAATATTATGAGGGTGTATCAGTTCCTATCTAGAATTAAAAATGTTTGGGGGTCTAGGGACCCCATAAACATGAATCTCTAGGTGGTCAATCTGACCCTCAATATGATCTAGTCACTTATTAGTCAATATTTGGCTCGTTATAAGTAAAGTCATCTTGTCCAGAATTTCTTGTTTATTATGTTATCATTCAATCATGAATGTTATCACCTCATTCGAGTCATCATCTCTCTATTTCCCTAGCTCCATCAGTAGTGCGATAAGACTTTACCACTGCCTATACAAACATTCTAAATATGGCGGTGCTTCCACATGGCTAGGTGATGAAACATGTTCATGAGCCACTTCGAGATCATAAATAGCCTCAACACGCCCATCAGCCTCCACTTCTGCTATGTGCCTGCAATGGCCAACCAGGGCTTCGTGAGATCACCCAACTCGCACAACATGCCCCCCTTCATCTAAGAATTCCACTATATAATATAGAACACAAAGAATAGTTTAATTCAACCACCCAAATGTTGTATCTTGGTAATCAAATCTCGCTTCAAAACTCAAGAAGATAAAAATTGTGAAAAATTGCATATTCTTCCACAATTATCACTAAAGAAGCACCCCCATGATTACAATACTTCCTCTTGAATAGAGTACCCCAAGAAACCAAGGACAAAGGTAGTGAGCCTCGGACCTCAAACTACATCTCTCAAGCCTAAGAAAATTTGGCGATAGATACGTGAAACAAATACCACTAAAGACGACAGGGACCATGGAAAATTCTTGAAAGCATGAAGATGAGGAAACCCAAAAAGAACAGACGACCACCACATCCAAAATTCCATTTACAAAGGAACTCCTAGGGCCTAGAGGCATAGCCATATTTCTTACTAAACAAGGAAGAGAATAAAACGACCCCATTTTAACTCCTACAGCAAGAAAATTTAGTAGTTCTCTTCTCCTCCCCATGTCTCACCATCCAAAGCATAGTTCACCACCCTTCAGCTCACTGAGGTGCCAAACCATGCAAGTTAGCACACCATAGTGAGCAAAGAAACCACTCGAATGAGCATGCATAGGTTAGCGGTCTATGCATAGTCAACATTCCCCTACCACCTTCCCAAACTCCGATATCTAGAAAAATCAGCTTCTGAGAAGAAACAATCGTTCAGGCAATAATCTCATTCACCTGTTTGTAGAAGCTTTTGGTTCCTATGCAACTTGTCTATGGCCCGTGGCCCAATCAATCCCCTAGGTTTGGCCACACTCATCAAGGTAAACATTAACCTTCATGTTATTTTAATTATATATATCTAAAAGTATATATTCTTTTCTCATAGAAAAAGTCGTAATTTTATTCATATGAAAAAATTACATTTTGTAGATGCTTGAAGCATATGCAGATGGTTGTTCCTGTAATAATAGGAAAAAAGGATTACTAAAGAGAAAAAAATAAATTCCAACAAGCCTATACTTTTCGGCCCTTCTTCTTCTCCACTCTTCGCCAACCTCCAAAGTTGGGAGAGGGTGCAATAATAGCTAGCTAGTTTTCCGATGTGTTCATTGGATGTTCTTTGTCAGATTCTAATCCTTCCGATCCATGAGTTCGTTTAATGTCACTTACTTCCTGTTGGGGTTCTTGTTGTTTCGTGTTGTATGGCTCTAACTAAGATTTTGGGGTGTTCTCTTCCTATGTATATTTTTATCCCTTTTGTGTGTCAAATTCCGAAAGATTCCCTATAGGTTTTGTTTGCATGTCCTCTTCTTCCAGCGGGTCGGTATGCTACCACCCTTTGGCCTTTTTTTTTGTTTCATATTCCCTTTGGGGTCCTTTCTAGCTAGTGGGTGGGCATATTGGAGATGCCTTGTTTACATACACCCTTGGCATCTGAATGATGTATTCTCATAGTTCAACAGTTGTTTCCATAAAGTAATGTTGAAGGTCGATGTGATGTGATCAGGTAGCCCCTGAATCGAGTCCACTTGTACACTTATTCTAGTGAATGTGAAAATTCCCCTAATAGCTCTATCTTCATCCATTATTAGGAATTTCCGCAAGGAATTCCCAATGGCTATTAAAACTTTGTGATGCCAAAATTGTAGAGGGAGGTTATGAAGCCTAACCCAAACAGGAATTGTTGACACTTTCATAGTATTGAAATCAAAATTAAGGAACCAGGGGGTGGTGAAGAGGCGAGCATTTCCCCAAAACCAAGGTCCCTGATTAATGATACTACCATGTTTCCGTTCTGTGTCGAATCTAACTACAGAAAATCCTTTTGGGCGCAGGTAAATTTCACAGTCAGATGAACCTCAGGAGAAGATCCATTTATGCAGAGCATCAAATTTTGGCCAAAAGTTGTTAAATATACAGATAACAACATTCTTGGATAGATCTATGTGTAGAGCAGTTACCTCTGGCTAAGACACTTGAAGCGTTGGAGATTCCAGTTTTTGTTCCACAATGTAGCGGCCTCAGATTTTGGTGTTTTTTTGGGGTTCCAAGTTGGATCTGGATTTCCTTCTTTAACTCATGAATACTTGTCCCCTTGTTGAGCTGCATGCAGTAGTTTCTACCCCCTATCATTTTGATGAAGATTTGTATCAGATATTCGTCCATGTAGAGTGGAAAGACCTTGTTGAGGTCCCGATCTATTAGATCTGGCTTTTTCTCTGTAAACCTAAATGCACCACTGTGTTTTGTATTCATTTTTTGCCTTGGTTTCTCTATATCAAGTTTGTGGAGGATGTTTTTCATAGTCCCAACCACTATCTCTAGAATATCTACTTTTCGCAAGAATGTATGGCCCTCTGGGATCATGTCACCTTTGGCTAGATCTATTGTAGCTCTTAGCTTCCATCCATTGGCTCCAGACCCTACCTTCCTTTGTGAATAAAGGGGCGCAGCAGGCCACATAGTCAAGATCCATTCCTGCGCAGTTCGACCTTTGGCCATATAACTTCATTTCTTGCTTTTATCTTGTGGGCGACAGACTGACAGCCAGGGTATAACTCTGGCGAAGCTCCGGTTTGTAGTGTGTCAGTGGTATAAGTTGTTGTTCCTAAAACTCTTTCCTTTCCCGTCCATTCCTCTACCTTCATTTTTTGCGAGGGAGTCCATGCATCAAGGTAGTTGTTCCATAAGGAACCCCAGTCTCTATAATAGCCGTTGAATATCATTTGGGGATGAGTGAATGGGAGATCGGGTCAAAACCACTTGTGTGGATTCGGGTCCCATGATGGAGCCCCACGGCCTCCAAATTCCTTCCACTCTGACTATTCCTTCTCATGAGGATCCATAGTGTTGGCCTGGGGAGAACCAAGGCTTGCAATCGCAGAGCTCGTGATATCCTGGAAATATATATATATATATATATAGTTGAAATATGGATATTTATCTATACTACTACAACATAGACACATAGACACACACATTTGTGTCGTATGTCGACTCCAAGATAAATAAGGAAAAAATTACACATCTCCGTCATTCGGAGATAGGCACCGTTAAAAATTTTGAATCATTCTTTATAATTTTTTCAATTCTTTTATATACAAAATACATACTTGCCAATCTTCCCTTTTTGTTAATGTATTTTAAATTCTAATTCATATCAAATATTGAAGGAATTGTACATCTCCATGATGTCATTGAATTAGAAAGCACAATAATTAAATGAAAAATATCCTTCACTCTATTCATTTATTGTTTACACTAAATTTCTTCTTGCCATTGATATTTTATAAATGTCTGGTATGAAATTTTATTAAGTATTAAAGAAATTTCACATCTCCTTGAAATTACTAAGTGGAAAAAAAAAGTTTAACAAAGGAAAAAATATTTTAAAGACAATTTTTTTCTCTTTATAAATGTTAAGTTGATATAAAATTCCCCCTAATTTAGGTGGAAATTGATGGTTGTCTTGAATGAATTTGTGGAAAAGAACCCTCAATTCTTTCTCTGTCTCCTATGTCATTACTATTTTCAGCCATTAGGTTAGTTGGAATGGGCTCTCCTTCTTCTTCTCTTCCTATAGACTCTTCAAAAATATCTGGTTGTTTGCCTAAGGGGTCCTCCAATGCACAGCTACCGAAGAAGAGGGAAGGTTGGATGTTTGAAGTGGTGGGGGTATTTGGTAGAAATATCCCTAAGTTATCCCTATTCCTATGAGTAATGAAAGAAGTTTTTTTGCTTAGTTTTATGTTTTTTTTCAAGATTTGAGACTAACTGTAGAATTGAAATCACAAATTGAATGGAAACTAATAGCTTGAATGAAATCTCACTTACAGAATGGAAAGGAAAGAAAATTGAGTTACAATTACTTGTTCATAAATGAAGCTAATAGTAGAATGTCATAGATAAGAAATGTAAGAAAGAAAGCATAAATCACATCTTACTAAGATACCTCCATGGAAACAACGCCAAAAGGTGACGAGCACTAGTATTGTAGCAAGAATGTTGCAACTCCTCGGGCTACCAACTTTACTTTATCAACCTAGGGTTCATGCAAACTTGGAAGTGACAATGTTGTATAAACAAGAAGATGTGATCGGTATGCTCTCTGTCACTGCTATGCTGGCGTAAGACCATTATGGTTTCTAAAACCAACCTTTTATTGATTCAGAAGAACCATGATTACCAATGAGGAAAAGGGAAATTTACACTAACTAAAATCTTGTCTACCGTACTAAGGAAAAACTAATATCAGATTCTTAAACACACCATTCATCTAACTACTGCTAAGAGGCTTTGCTTCAAAAGATGGCTAAGTTGACATGTGTGCAATCCTATTTTCCTAGGCACGCAATCCGAAATAACCAAGCATTCTACTATTGCGAATGTAAATGAGCACAATAAGTCTTTTTTCCTTTTTGTCCTTTTTGTGTGAAAATGTGAATGCTAAATCCTCTTAGTGATGTGGCGAGTGGATTAGGGATGATGGTGAATGGTCAGATGGCTTAGGAGGCAAGTAGGGGTCTTCTCCTATCTTGCTTGGTGCTCTTTCCACAATTCGGCCTCAGAAAAGGCCACTATAGGTCATCGTAGAGGATGTCCTAATGCCTCCTACAGGATGTCCTAGTGCTACTATTGATCCCCTGTATTCCTATAGGATCCGACCGAGAGAAAGAGGAGGGATTTGGAAGGTGGTGTAGGTCTTAGGGAAGGTGAATGGTGAGAGAAATGAGGCAAGGGAGTGGCTAGGACTCCTTCTAAGCTCAAAACAAAGTTTGTGAGATGGGTAGATTTGCTCAATTAAAGTTGGAGAAGTGTTCTTATGTAATGATGAATTTGATGAGGGATTAGTGGAAAAAGTGATAATCATGGATGGATGAGGTTAGGATGAGATTGCTAGTCATGATATCTCTCTACATTGTTGAAACTCCTACACTACATCAAGCATTGGCATTTATCCATGAATCATGTCAAACAAGAAAGATTTTCAGTCAACTAAGAAAACATAATTTGATTATCTAGTTGCTTATTTCATGCATGGAAAAACTTGCAGAATAGTGTGAAACCTTTATGACATCTAATGCAAGGTTGAAGATATCAGAAGTGTCAATTAAATCCTATTCTTGAAAACTGGTAAATTGCTGGCCTAAGTAGCAGAAAATCCTAAATTCCACAAGAAATCAGAATTTTGTCTTTTTGGGGCTACATAGGATTTCTTTTCTCAAACCATGGTCCCTAAAGGGAGGAGTGAGGCCAAAGATACCTACTATCAGCTTTTTGATATTCCTTTGTCTTCCTATGCTACTACTAAATCAATGCACAAATGGAAGCAAACTAATCAAATCCACAACTACATGCAATGAAGTAATGCTAAAAACAATTCAACCACTGATCTATGAAATAAATAAAGCCTACAAATACAAGAAGAGGAACCTTTGCTACTAGGGTTGAACCCTAATCCAAGAGTTTTAGCCATTTGAGTCAACTTAGTGTTGGATCAAGGAAATTCTCATTCTCATTATCATATCAGAAAGTTACACAACAATGTCTTCCACAAGTCTTTAGCTTGAAAATTCCTAATTATTTTACATAAAAAATCTGAATCCTAATGATGCTCTAGGCATCTTTATTTATACAACTAAAGTCTGCAACGACTTCCTTAAATCTAGGGAGGCTTGGCTCCCAAACTCAAGATGAACTGGTTGTTTAACCGTCACTAGCTTGACTGCCTTCTAATCTTCATGACTCAGTTTCTTGCAACTCCAAGCTAGTGTGATTTGATGGAGAGATATTGGAATGCGTGAGGATTAAATGAGGAGGATCTATCTCCTATAATATCTCCTCCTTGTGCCATTCGAATTTGTGTCGTTAATTAGCCAAAATTGCCATGATTTGCTCTCAAAAGCTTGGAATCAATGCACATTAGTCCACTAGACATAACATATCACTTTTACTCATCTCATTAAGACAAATATAATGAAAATATGTAAGGAATTATGAGAAGATTTTATTTAAATAAGCTTGGAGGTGTATGAAGGTCCATAAAGTTACCCAATAAAGAGGCTCATCACCACCTAAGAGATGATGATGGTCATCCCTAATATTACAAGATAGGGCTTGTACATCACATTTGAGTGCCAATAGTTGACCTTGTTAGTTCTACATAAGCCCTTTTCCTCTTCTAAGGGTGATGTAGGGTAGTTTTTGGTCATGATGTCTTGGCATGAACATACCTTTGATGGCTTGTACGTTATAATATGGAGCACTCATTAACCCTTACCTCACATCTTAGTGCCTTTATGAGTTCCTTTGAAAATTTCACTAAATATATTTGTGTATTTAGTGTAAGTAAAATGAAAAAGTACTATTGACTTGGTTATAATTATTTGTTTTATTTAAACTATTTAAATAAATTTAAAAATAAAAAATTTCCAATTAAATAAAATCTTATATTTAAAAGGTATACCATTATAATAGAATCTTAAAAAACAATAAAATAAAGAAATAAAAGATAGAAAAAAGCATGGTATATGTTTAAAATAAACAAAGAAAAATTCATTGACTATTTAAAATTATATATTAATAATTATAGAATTAAATGCCAAAAAAAAGTACTTAGGAATTTGGAGATGGAATTAATAGATTATGATGGATTTAAATGTAAAACAATAAAAATGTCTAAAATATTAGATATGATATTAAAATATTTTTTTGTTGTTTCATAAATTTAGTGTTAAAAAGAAAATTAAATTCATGTTATATAAATTTAATAATTTAAAATTTGATTTTTTTGGTTTATAATTAAATTTTGAATAAGATAACATTAAAAATTACCTCAAATATAATTATTAAAATAAATCTATTTTTTGCAATATTAAAAACAAAATTATTATTAAATTGAGAAGTAAATGTAAATCTATATGGAGAGTATAATAAATGATTAGATTGAAGAAGAATAGTATCCACAATCATAAGATATAAGTAAAATGCAAATTTATATGGAGAGTATAATCTTTTATTCAATTGACATGTACTGTGAATAAGTACTATCATGGACATCTAAATGATATGATTATAATTCACTTGGAAAAATATGGATGTGACACTATTTTCCCAAGGAATGGACCAAGACATGGAATATGACAATTTATTTATCATAAATGTTATAATAGATTAATATGTTAAATGTGTTGTGGAATAATCCAATATCACTACTTCTATGATGTGAATTGGAACATTTTCATAAATTCTTTGAAGTAACAAGAAGTGGTTCCACAAGACAAAATTGAGAAGCCATAAAATTCATATAAAATAGTAAGCAATATTGAGGGTAAAAAAATTCGAATAAAGTATTTAAAAATGTGACAAAATAAAGTAGTATAGAGTGTCGTAAATGATATTCAAATTCACTTTGTCATTTTTTAATCACTAAAAGCTCCAAGTATTTATAATTTTAACAAAACATCCGAAATGTAACTCCAACAAGGAGCAACCTATGATTTAGAATGGAAATCTATGACGAGGTGACATATGAAACACATGATTCTAAACACCTTTTTAAAGCTATGGTTATAACCCAGACTCGAAATTTACCGTTCATATTTTTGTTTTTGATCAAATAGATTCTATTAGTTCTTTGAAACATAGCAACAATTTTTTTGAGGTATGCTTCTCCTTAACCTCATTCAAACCAAATTTATTAACTAGGAGAAATATACAAAAGGTGATATCAAAGTGCTAAAATTTACATTGTATCCTTAGAATAAATGCACAAAGCATCCAAAACACACATAGAATACATATGAAAAGAATTTCTGTCAAATATTATGAGGGGGTGAGACTTCCTATCTAGAATCATAAAAGTTTGGGGCTCTAGGGGCCCCATAAACATCAATCTCTAGGTGGTCAATCTGACCCTCAATATGATCTAATCACTTATTAGTCAATATTTGGCTCATTATAAGTGAATTCGTCTTGTCCATAATTTCCTGTTTATTATGTTTTTAGTCAATCATGAATGTTATCACCTCATTCAAGTCATCATCTCTCTGTTTCTGTAGCTCCACCAGCAGTGCGATAAGACTATGCAACTTCCTATATAAAAATTCTAAAGATGATGGTGCTTCCACATGGCTAGGTGATGAAACATATTCATGAGCTTATTCACCCTCATGAATAGCCTCAACACCCCCATCACCCTCCACTTCTCCTACGCACCTGCAATGGCCAACCAAGACTTCATGAGGTCACCCACCTTGCACGAAATGCCTCCTTCATCTAAGAATTCCACTATATAATCCAAAACACAAAGACCAATTTAATTCAACCACCCAAATGTTGTAGCTTGGTAATCAAATCCCGCTTCAAAACTCAAGAAGATAAAAATTGTCAAAAATTACATATTCTTCCACAATTATCACTAAAGAAGCACCCCCATGATTACAATACTTCCTCTTGAATAGAGTACCCCAAGAAACCAAGGACAGAGGTAGTGAGCCCGAGACCTCAAACTACATCTCTCAACCCTAAGAAAATTTCTCAATAGATACGTGCAATAAATACCACTAAAGGCAATAGGGACCATGACAAATTATTGAAAGCATAAAGATGAGGGAACCCAAAAAGAACAAAGGACCACCACATCCAAAATTCCATTTACAAAGGAACTCCTAGGGCCTAGAGGCAGCGTGATATTTCTTACTGAACAAGGAAGAGAATAAAACCACCCTATTTAACTCCTGTAGCAAGAAAATTTAGTAGTTCTCTTGTCCTCACCATGTCTCACAATCCAAAGGATAATTCACCTCCCTTAAGCTTACTGAGGTGTCAAACAACGAAATTTAGCACACCATAGTGACCAAATCACAAGTCCCTCTAGCTTGCATTGTCCTTTCTTTATAAAGAAGTCACTTGAATGAGCATGCCTAGGTTAGCGGTCTATGCATAGTCAACATTCCCCTACCACCTTCCAAAACTCCGATACCTAGAAAAATCAACTTCTAAAAAAACAATAGTTCAGACAATAATCTCATTCACATGTGTGTAGAATATTTTGGGTGTCCTATGCAACTTGTCTATGGCCCCTGCCCCCATCAATCCCCCATGTTTGGCCACACTCATCAAGGTAAACTTTAACCTTCATGTTATCCTAATTTTATAATATATATAAAAATTAAGTCTATATATATCTATCTATCTATCTATCTATCTATAATTATTATATTATTTATTATTATATATATATATATATATATATATATTATTAAATACATAATACATACATATACATATACATTATACATATAACATTAACATATTACATATACATATACATATACATATCATATCATATACATAATACATTTATACATATACATATACAATACATTATATATATATATAGTATAATAATATATATATATTCTTTCCATGGTCAACTCCAAACTAAATGAAAAAAAGAATTGGATATCTCTTTTCATTTTGAGTACGCCACCATTAAATGTTTAATCATTAATTTTTAATTTCATTTACCATAATATATATATAGTATATTTGAAATTTGGTGAGATATTTATCTTATACGTACTACACATAGGACACCACAGGACACCACACATTCGTTGCCATATGTCAACTCCAAGATAGATAAGGAAAACATTACACCTCCTTCATTTTGAGATAGACAGCGTTAAAATTTTTTAATCATTCATTATAATATTTTCACTTATTTTATATACAAAACGCATACTTTCCAATCTTCCCTTATTGTTAATGTATTTTAAATTCTAATTCATATGAAATATTGAAGGAATTATAGATCTCCATGATGTCATTGAATTAGAAAGCACAAATTAATTAAATGAAAAATATCCTTCACTTTATTTATTTATTGTCTACACTAAATTTCTTCTTGCCATGAATATTTTCTAAATATCTTCTGTGAAATTTTATTAAGTATTAAAGAAATTTAACATCTCCTTGATATTACTAAGTGGGAAAAAAAATTAACAAAGGAAAAAACATTTTAAATTCAATTTTCTTCTCTTTATAAATGTTAAGTTGATATAAAATTCCTGCTAATTTGGGTGGCAATTGATGGTTCTCTTAAATGAATTTATCATCACCATGCATTCACATGGAAAGTGGCTCTCATCAGACTTCAATATGCCCACTCTGTATGCTAATCCATCGATTTCATGATGCCTAATCGACTACTCCATATCCTCTGTGTGACCTCCTTGTACTAAACACTAATGCCTCATTCACTTACTTGGCGATGGAAAACATTATATATGTCTAAAAAATTCTTTGGCTCTTTTGTCTCCCAACTTTTTCATGATTCGTCACTCACCCTATCATACTCTTATTTCCTTCCAAAAGAAAAGCGACAATTCCCTCAATGATTCTAAATTCCTCCTCCTCATTCTCCCACATGCTACTATGGTTCAGGAGAGTAGATGTGTAAGCAATGGAGGCAATGGATGTGGTCGTGATCATCATTCCCATGTTGTAGATTTTGATTAAAAATTCTAATGTCTTCATTCCAAATATTAATGAAATCATACCACACAACGTGTCCTCCATGGAAGCTGATGAATTATGGAAAGTAGGTGGTTGGCATTGGGCCTTAAAATTTTACTAGCCAAACAGTTATAGAAGCAACAACAAGCCAATGAAACTTCCATAAGGAAGGTTGTTAATTCTAAGAATTTATAGTCTCTGCGAATCTCTACAGGGCCTTATCCACTCCTTAGAAATCTCCTTCTCTCCTCTCTCACTCTACCATCCCCACACTAGCTCCCAAGATGGTATAAACTCCCTTTCAATCTCACCCGCTTCCCCTGGGCACTTCCTCTTCGATCATTATTGATTATATGCAATTGAAATGTCAAGTGAGTGGAGCAGCTAACAAGGCACAACCATAGCAAGCTTTGAGTTCTTATGGTTGTCTTACCATTGAGGAGGAGACAAAATATGCACTAGCACAATTCTGGCCTCATAGCACACTTGATGGCTCAACAACTTCTAAAGGAAAGAAAAATGTTTGAAGCATATTTTTGAATGGATTGTATTCTTAGCCCTAAGGAAAATTCTCACACACTATTTTTTGTATTACAATCACCAATTATGTATGCTAGTAACTTTGGATTTGCCCATGAATAGATATTTATTTGACCCTAGATTTCAAGCAATGACCTATTGGTTTCCCATGGTGAGAAGATGGTCTCAAACCTAGTTCCACCAGAAGACTAACATTATTATGGTTGTGTAAATTTTGTACATCATTTTTGCTAAGATGAATTTCTTTACATATTTACGAAAGAATATATATATAATTGTTTTATTTAAGGTTCACATTGAAATATTCTATATATTATCAACATCAAAATATTATTTCGTAATATGTGTAGAGTAGATATTGAAATATACTAGTTGGAATGAATATTCAAATTCTAATTGGGTGCATCATCCTATAATGCAACATGATGTGTTACATAAAGAAAATGTATTGAGTATCTCTCAAATCATACCCATTGATATTTTTTGTAAACCCGGGATCATAGAAAACATCATGATTGTAGTGAATTTCACTCCAAATGATATTTCTACCTATATTACTCTTTTCATATAGTTCTAATATGTATTCACTTGTACATATGAAGATTTATGTATCATTGATAGCCATATGCATGAAAGAAATAATCTACTCAAGAAAGGACTTCACCCATATAAACCCTCACAAAGTTGATATCCTTAAGGAAGGCGTTGAAAAATTACTTAAATCTTAGTTCATATGTCTATTTTCCTTAATTGAATAGGTTTCCAACATCATTCTTGTCACAAAAAAAGGGTACAGTTCATGTTTTTGTCATCGAAAGGAACTCAATAGGGAATTACCAAAAGGTAACTATCCAACCCCATTGATTGACCAGATCATTAATGGTTCACTAGTAGTGATATTCTCATTCATGGATTCTTTTATTTGCTATAAATAGATTGAAATCAAATCAAAAGATCAATATAAATGGCTTAAGTTTTCCCTTAAGGTACAATCACATATCAAAAATTGTCCTAGGGTCTTAAAATCATTGGATCCACCTTCTAGTGGGACATGCCTTATGCTTTTTATTACATCACATGGCTTGTAGATGCATATATGGATTACCTCCCCTCTTACTCTCACAGACACACTAACAATCCAATGAATTATGAGCCATCCTTATGCTTTGTTGCTACTATAATACTCATTTCGATCCAAATATTCATATTTCTGTTGTTTCCAAGAGATTGTAAGGTTTAATTATGTTAAATTACATGATCTTGTCCCTTAATTTCACTAACAAAAACATGCGAATGAATCTTGCAATAATTCTCAAAATTCTCTTTCTTACATTCTCGCAAACAGTGTGCATGAAAACATTTCCTTGAACACTTTTAATTCAAAGAAAAGAACATTGATGGTAGAGACATTTACTCAAATATTTGCATGGTTCCAAATATGAAACCCTTACTCAAAGTATGAAAAAATATAGCTAGACTAATTTATTATTAATTTGGAGAATGCAAATACACGACAATCACTACATTTTGGATTTAAGAGATCTGTGGTTTGTATCTTTCGAATTATTGACCAAAGAATCCACAGTATGAAAATTTTTATACCACCGTTTCAAATCCCAAATTCTTTTATCATCATTCTTAACCCTAATGATGGATCCCATTTGGGATTTGAAACGTTGGTATAAAAATGTTCATACTGTGGATTCTCCGGCCAATAATTCGAAAAATCACTCCATTAATAAAAAATTTGAAAATTATGAGTAAATGAGAAATTTGGCATGTTTTGGCTATAAGAGTGGCTAGTAGGGTTAATGCTAAATTTTTTTATGGACAATAATTACTTCTTCCATAAAGTATCTTGATCCTTCTATAGAAAATCACTCCCCACTAGACAAACTCAAATTCTATATAAATAAATTCATTTTTTTTAGATAATCTTTGACTTTCCATAAATAAACTTAGTTGTTTCAATAACATAATGTATCCAAAAATAAAATTACCTGCTAGGGAAATT
This sequence comes from Pinus taeda, assembly GCA_000404065.3. NCBI lineage: Eukaryota > Viridiplantae > Streptophyta > Pinopsida > Pinales > Pinaceae > Pinus > Pinus taeda. The sequence continues at coordinate 1,858 of APFE030495157.1, read as the reverse complement.
TAACCTCTCCACAAATAAACTTAGACACTATAACAAACTTTGTCTTTTCACAAAAGAAAGATCTGACATCCTCTAAAGATGAAACCTGAACTTCAATGCAGTACCGCTCAAAAATCTGAATGATGCCTCCCCTCAACCATAGTGGGTGGTTGGATTTAGCACTAAATAAAAATCCTTAATGAGGTTCTCATCCTTACAACTAAGCTCTTAGAGCTATCAAATGAAGTATGAAATATAATAACTAATATAGGTTCAAAAATGAGCTACGATTCTCCTTTTCTAACTTGTATCATCACAATATGATGATTCAATAGCACGAGTCATAAAAATACCATGAATCTTCCCTTTTTATCTCTTTCCTACTCAATAATATAAATGGATTTCAATTTTAATTTTTTATTTTTCCCATAATCACTTAATAACACCAGTTAATTTAACTATTCATTCTCACTTCTAAATTTTTATGTATTCACTTGAGTGATAGCCAAACAATTTAATTAATTGATCCCTATTTTACTTCTATAGCCTATGGGAATCAAATAGTCCACTCAGTTAGTGGCCATTCAAAGAAAGGGAAATTACATGGTCAACCCTCTGAAGGTTGAGCAAATCATTAATATGGTTCATTCATATACTCTTACTAAGCTTTACAATTTTCAAGAGAAAGTGAACTTTTTATATCAATTAACTTCCAACTATGTTGACGTTTAAAAAGGTTTCATGCACTTTCTCAAAAAGGCACTATTGTGGTGGCTATAATTGAACGACACTGATAGGAAGCCCTAGATTAAAGTGGTATGCCTATGGTATTCTATACATGAAACATTACATTATTCCCTATATTTCAAATTCATTCTTTATGAAGGTGGTAATTGGTCATGGCGATTTGAACTCTCTCATCCTCATCCTCGAGATTGGGTTGGAAAGAATTACCCTCGAGGTTTATGCCACTACAATAATGAGGAAATAAGATAAGTCCACAATAAAAAAACTAAAAACAAAATGCAAGAGATGGTTGGGAAAATATTTAGTACATGGGGAAAATCCCAGTATGATCTCTACTTCGCTCATTATTCATCACTCAGTATTTAGAGTACTTGATGCTACCCTAATTAAATGAAACCCTTGTATTTCCCAACTCCAATGAGAAATAAAACAAAACACCTTAAGAGGTAATGAATTTAAATCTATCAAATGAAAAATCGAGCTTGTAAACTATCCAGCCATATCAAAGCATTATTATAAAGAAGTAAATGGTGTACTAGAGTAGTGGAAATATAATTCTAAGAAAAGGGGTAACTAGTGCATCCATGACTAATCCCTACTTGCATATATACACTCTAGATGTTGGACCACCATTAGTTGGTCACTTGGGTATGGCACCTAGCCTTGAAGCCTCTCCCAATACATTACCACATCTCCACTTGTACACATGGACTAACGTTTGGACTAGGACCTACAACTTCCCATTGAGGGTTAGAAACACATATTAGGGTTATCCACCGATCCATCACAAATATAAGAGAGGCAACAAAAACATGCCACTTGGTCTAGTTAGATACTTGATGGTGATCATTGTGTGAAGTATTGTTTGTGTATCTTACATTACGTATGGTCCTCTATGATGCTTCTATGGTTTGAGTTACCTAATTATGGATTGATTGGAACTTCATTATAAGGATATTTTGTGGGATTATTGACATCATAGTAATAGAAAATGTTATAGGTGATTTCCCCACCTACTAAGTAGTTGAGTAGAAGTTGTACTCTCCAAACCAAAGAGAGAGATTAACTTTGATGGTGCAATATTGCCCACCTAGGATAGGGAATTAGACTGATTGAGGGATTTATATAATTT
>APFE030495154.1:0-13507 GCA_000404065.3 Pinus taeda | reverse complement strand
CTATGCCCAAGGTTGGATTGGAGAGAGGTGATGAGTTGGTACGCGGTGGATGGAGCAACATTCACAGTTGGAGTTATAGCACAACAGAAGCCTTGGAGCCTTGAAACTTGTTCTTGGTGGCATTGGGATCTAGGAGGATCTCTTGATGACAGGTTCAGTCAGAGATCAGTCCGACATCACTACCATACAACTTCTGAAAGTTAAGATCCTCGAGGTAGTCACAGGCTTGCAGTTTATCATTCCACATCCGGAATCCAACTCCCTCTTACTTCTGTAAATGAGAGTGTCTACACCTGTCAGAAACAGGTCATCCTCATAAGGTGTTGGTATGAGATGTCTATCATCCACAACCTTCAAACAATGGTTTGGATTGGCTTCACTCTTAGTGAATCTCAGCTTCACCTAACAGCTATCAATCCTCTCATACTATGCTCGGGGAGTTTTGCTTCAAGCCATAGATGGCTTTCTTCCACCTGCATACATGAGATTCCTGGTCATCAATCTCAAACCCCTCGGCTTGTTCCAAACCTGTGGACTTGCTACATGAGGGGAATGGTCCCCTTGTAAGATTTTCCTTCGGTACATCTCAGACATGTACTTTCATGCTCTTTTTGAATTCAGGCATCCCTGTCACCATCTGACTCACAGACCTCCAGTGCTATGTGTCAATGGACATGGTCCCCAGGGGCTAGTGGACTTCCTGCAACTTGATACAACCCTGAACTCAAAAACATCTTTGAAAATTCTATTTTCAAACACGTACCTTTCCATCAATGAGTGCCACCCTGTAACCTTTGATTTCCATGGCCGAAATGGACACCAGGTTCTTCTTGCGATCAGGTACATAAAAGAGATTATGTAAATGAATCGAGTTACCCTCATTCAATTGAGGGGTAACATTCCCTACACCCTTTCCGGGATAAGTGGCATCGGAATCAAAATCGGATGATCTTTAGATCAATCCTACACCTCTCGATGAGAGGAATCCAAGAAAAATATCAGCTTCCTACATGGAGTTTGGCACTAGTTTCCAACTTTAACATGAACCCATTGGTTCTCATGAACCATCATATGAAGTCGTTGACAGCAGGCCAGATTTATATTCGAGTATGTATGGTGAGCGATCAGTGGACCCTATGGGAGACATGTGGGATGATGGGTCACTAGTGATGATTCAGCAGGAGCAGCATATAGTGGAGCATGAGTTAGCTCAGGAGGATGATATGCACAATATGCATGATGAGCCTTTTGGGGAGATCCAGTTGGACGTTCATGTTGAGCCCATGATGGAGGAGGTTGAGTAGCCATTCTTGAGGCCAACCATTGATGAGAAGCAGATAGATGTGCAGACAACTAACAAGGCGGTAGTATTTGCAGACACCTATCTTCAGGAGGTGTTGGAGTATGACAGGACAATTTTGCAGGAGATTGGTGGATTGGAGGAGTGTGGAGTTTCCCATCAAAAGAGGGAGGCGGCCGTGCATCCATCTTTGGGTCTACCTATTGATGAGGTGCAAACATATGTAGTGGAAGCCAACAAAGCTGCAACATTTTCAGGCAACAACCCTCTCCAAGAGTACACAGACAGAGCTTGCAGTAAAGTTTGCCTACTTTTTCCCATTAGAGGGAGAGAGGCAGGATTTCTTGGACATGTTTTAATTGACTGGGTAGAGCATCAGGAGTTGAGCATGGACCAATATCAACATAGCAGATGTATTCCTTGCACATGTGTCCTTACATTAGATTGGCGAGAGATCATGAGTTGGTATCCTTTTGATGGAGTATCAACCTTAGTTCGGGGCACAGTACAACAGGGGCACTTAGATGAGGGGGTTACTATATGTTTCCGTGGGCAATGGGATGTGAACTGACGGTTCACCAGTTTTTCAGTAGCACTAGCCCGACATCAACAGAGTGGGGTTGACCTCGAGCTATGCCCAAGGTTGGATTGGAGAGAGGTGATGAGTTGGTACGCGGTGGATGGAGCAACATTCACAGTTGGAGTTATAGCACAACAGAAGCCTTGGAGCCTTGAAACTTGTTCTTGGTGGCATTGGGATCTAGGAGGATCTCTTGATGACAGGTTCAGTCAGAGATCAGTCCGGGATCCGGGTATTGAGGGATCCGTTCATGGTGAGATGACACAGAAGCAGAGCATCACCCAATGGTTCATATGGGATCCGGGTATTGGGTATCAAGTGGGTTGGGCGGCCAGATTGGTCCACAGATTTGGATTGCTTGAGGGCAAGCAATCTCGGGGTGGGAGGATTGTCATGTCCCCATGTCACTTGATAAAGTCAATGGAGGAACTTCAAGAATAATAATAAAATAATAAAATAAGATGCTTCTAGAGGCTTGGGGATCTATCCATGAGATCTATAAAAGAGGAGAAGGTCATTTGGAAACATCTTGGATCTTGGATTTGTATTTATTTTTTGTGGAGAGGTTTGAGAACCCGGTTCTCTACTTCAACAGTAGCCCCAAGACGGAAACCCTCGGGCGATTCAATGAGAGTGGGCGAGCACCCATTTCTTCCCTTGGTGAATCCATTCAAAGTTCACAGGTTGCAGTGTATTGGTTTTTAGTTTGTTTTGGAGATTGATTTGCGGCATTATTGTAAATCTATTTGAGGCCCATTTATCTCAGCTATAGGGGTTGTATGTGCATGTAAACCCCAGTTTATCTAATAATAAAGCTAAAGATTTCTTGTTCAGTGTGTTATGGGATTGCATTGTTCTATTGGTTTAAATTTTACATGGCATTCTTCTGTTTATGAATAGAATTTTTACCGGAAGAGATTTTGAGTTAGAATTTGAACAAAAATTTTGCTTGTTCCAAATTTATTTCATTTGGCACATTACAAATGCACAGTGTATCTCAAACCCTGATTAAAATCAATAATATATAAATACACTGTTATCACTCTTGAAATTTTATTTCTGAAGACCATTATTCCAAATAAAAAGGACTGTGAATGAGGACTTGGTTCATGGAATAAGGAACCAACCTGGAACATATAGCGCATCCCTCTATCTACAAAATAGAACGGTGAATTTGTCAATAAAAAGAGTTTCTTCCCCCTTTCTCTTAGTGTCCTCAAGAATTTCAACACTGCAGCCTGTCCAATCAAAATGTAATAAATCCATGTCAGCTCCAGAAGTATTTTTCCTACAAAATCATAATGGCAATAAGGCAGACATATTTCGATGATTTGCTAACTGGAGACTTTATTTTTCAGGTATATTTAATGTTTTCAATTAGCTTTCCCTACTTACTAAATGAGTGTTGATGATCGTGACTTAAAGACGTAAGTAGACCATCAGACGGGACATCCCATCAGCATCAGCAATGTTTTTGCAAGTCCTCTCACTTGACACAAGAAACAATAGTTTTGCAAACATGCTAGTTATATTAAAATTTAAAACTTAAGGGATAACCAGTCTCCATTGAACAATTATCAAAAGACCCTCTGTCTGCATAGTGTGCTGGATTTAGCTATCGAAACTACAGAGAATGTTTTACTGATCTGTGGCCATGATCATCATTTCATCAAAGAGGTAGTGTTTCAAATAATGAGACTTACATTCTTCACCAAATATTTATCTGGCTCTGCAAGAATTGTTCTATGAACAAGCCCACTTTGATGAACGTACCCAATTGCACGCTTCACATCCTCAAGAACATAACATGCATCAAAGTCCAACCTTGCATCAACAAAATGCTGAATAATGTCTGATATAAGGCATGCCTGCACAGTGAAAAGATTTGTCCATAACAACGATGTTAGCAGTACAAAAGCATTACAAAGGAATGTCTGATTTTAAAGAAAGCCATTTTTGAAAATTAGCAAAATTGTCTCATTGGATTGCTGTGTAGTTACCAGTAAAAGTCACTTCTTTCTGTATTACTTCAGATTGGATGACAACAGTTGTCATTATTGACAGACCTTGTGGACTGGTGGATAATTATGCAATGTTTTGTAAGGTTTCTTTACAGAATCCCACACCCAGAGATGGAAATTCCTAGCACCTAGGTGAGGATGAGTGTAACTGGGAGGTTGGCCACACTCACCTCAACAACTCTCCCCTACACTTTAGACTAAGGGATTTCCTAAGTCAATGGTATGGTGGTCTTCAACCCTAAATGGTTGATGACCTTTAGTGACATAACATTTGTTGATGCTCCAAAATCTAACATGCAATTGTGGAGGAGCAAATCATTCACTATTAACAAGATAAAGAAGGGGAGGTGACTACGATTTATTTTTCCTTCTTAGGTCAACACTTGCAAGACTCCAGGATAATCTTCATTAGTATCGATGATTTGATTTAATTATACAATCTTTTATATGCCAATGAACTTTTTTTGGTGTTTCCTATGGGAACTTAGCTAGCTCAGTCAATGGAACAAGGACCTTAACATTACTTACCCAATTTGTTATGTTGAAAATTATATTGGGGAATGGAGTTCTTGAAGGTTACCCTTGAGGCATTCTTGTACTTAGTGCCTTAATTATTTCTTTGGAATTGTACAAGGTTTCGTTTATCTACTTGAGGAACATTTCCTTTTCTTCATTGCTAAATGATTCCTTAATGTTTCCTTTCCCACATCTTTTCAATCTCTTCTTGAGAGGGTCTTTACCAAAAATCCTAATAGCTTTCATAGAACTTATTCCCTTGTCCTCAACTTGTTTCATATTTTCTCGAGACAAACGGTAAGATTTCCTCCCATCAAACAAAATGTTAAAAGTATCTAGCACAAGTCTTTTCCTCATGAAAATCTTGGCAAGCTTGGCAATATGGAGGGGACTCATGATCAACTATGTTGGTTGGTTCTAAAGTGACAGGTGGTCTTTGATTTTGAGGAGGTCCTTGTTGGAAAAGTAACTAGGTTCGGTCTTTATAATTATCTTTGTACTTGTATCAAAAAAAAAAAAAAGAAAAAGAATATTACTTTTTCAAGCATGGGTTTCATGCTCAAATTGTTTTGTCATCTAGGTCAAGCATGTTCTTCATGCTCCTAGGATTCAATAAGTCAAAATAGTTTTTGTCATGTGTAAAAGACCCATTTGGGGATTTTGTAACAAGAAAGAAAAAATACTTTTTATCTTAGAAAGTCAATTTTGTCTCCCAAGACCAAGTCAGCCCTGCCAGAGAAAGTCAATCTAGGAGAGGCCTATTCGATTCCTTGAGAAGTGTATATATTGGAAGAGACTTCGACCTATTTGGCACATTCATTCAAGGAAGTTCGATTTGTGCATAAGACAAGAAGGAAAGCAGAGCGAAGGCCTAGGAAAGAAGAAGAAACTCAAGGAAGAAGAAGGAGACTTAAATTTTAGACCTACTTTTCTCACACGTGCGAGTATGCTAGGGTCTTTGTTGAGTTGCAAGGCCGAGGATTGCAGGTCCGAATTGTAGACCTAAAGTAGAGGATCGAGACTTTGGTTGAAACAGAATTTGAGAGTTTTGACCATCATTGACTTTGTAAAACGTTGACTTGATTGAAGTGTTGGAATTTCTAAGTCTATCTGTTAGAAATCCTTCATGTACTTTCGGATTTATTTCTTCCTACTTGTTTTAATTAACAAGTTATTTATCATGTAAATACTGAAAATAAATGCAAGTACATGCTCAACACATACAAATCATCAACTGAGGGAAAAACAAGAACACAAGTGACACCGTTATTTTTGGACTAATGTCCCTAGGAAAACCAAATGCGGGAAAACCACTGTAGCTATCTGAGGGTTTTATTATTAAGCAGTTTCAGAACACAATCTGGGTGCCAAAAATGGCTCACCCAACAGAGAATGCTCTTGGCAGTAGTACCTCTCAGTTGGAGACAGATATTCCGACTAAAAACCCCAGATGAACAATCCCACAGCTCTCAGCTCCAATCTGCCCCACAAAATCTCCCAGTGTCAGCCTCTAGGGATTGCCTCAGCCTCTCTGGCCTAATGTCAGCCAAACTAGCCCTGTGCCGGCTTCTGGAGCCTTTGCGTCACCCACGTTGGCTCTCCTCGGGCACTACGCGGCTCCTGGCTGCTTCTGCGTGGCTTCTAGTTGCCTCTGCATGGCCTCTAGCTGGCTCTGTGTCCCTCTCTCCCGACTTCTGCGCTGATGCTCCTGGTACCCTCTATGCCTCTCTGCTTCTGTATTCACTGCCACTCAGCTGCAACTTTGATCACTCCTTCGATTTCCTCAGCAAGCCCTGCCCCATAAAATCGAATTCTTGATCAACTCGGTGTGTTCTCCAAGTGACACTCAAGCCTTCTCTTATACTTTTCTCGTTGACAATTCAACGGTTGAGATTAAGTCCCCAATCAACAGCTAAGATTAACTCTGGCTTGATCCATGACTTTTGGACCCTTCTAACACAGTTTTATATTAATTCGCATTAATATTTTATTTTCCCTAAGTTTAGACTTAGGGACTCCATTAAAAATATTAATTATTTTAATATCTTCCAAACTGTTTAGAATCTACCCAAACCATTTGTGAGTATTGGATATCTCATGTGCTTTAGCCTCTCCACCAATTTTTGTGGCTAGAGCACATCCGATGCTACCCGAAATCAACATGAAGAAGACTTTTGGAGGGCTTAATTGGTGCTTGGAGGAGGTTTAGCCTTTGGATCTTGGAGGTCTCATTTTGATCAGATTCTATAATAAGAGGATTGTTCGGGTTTTCCCCAATTGTGGGGTTTTTCCCTGGCTTGAAGCCTATATATTTTGTTCTTCGTGTCTTTGTGATCTTCATGTTTTGGTGATTTCTTGACGAAGAAGTAAAACTAAATAATAAAAAGCCAACAAATATCACAGGTAATTATCAAGCAAGGAAAATCAACCTTAATCTACAATTTCCTTGATTTTCCAACAACCTTCAATATCTCTTGTCCCTAGGGGAATACCTATTTCATTATTGATTCCTTTCCACTTGCTCGATTTCATTATGGAGTCGCAAGAGGAATTTTGAATTGTCATCAATTAATCAGTCCCTCAATGATTCACTAGGGAGGCAAACCTGCTTCCTTCCCGGCAACAACGCCAAAATGTTACCACTCAAACTAGCATAAGTCCTAGGAGAGGATCCTAAAGGGAAACTACTAGGTCAAGCGAAACAATGGAGAGAGAGCCCACTGTCACCTCAGTTAAGGCTCCCTTCTCTTTACGAACTTTCACTGATGGGAGGAGACCCGGTATAAAGAGGAATCATTACATGAATAGGTTAATAAGAAGATGAGGAGTGATTCCCAAGGCCTATTCACAAGAGAGACTCAATTGTATGGCTTTCTTGCTTAGCAGTGTTGCGAGGGAGCCCCCCCCCCCGATCCCGCTCCCAATCCGCGCTCCGGGCGGGAGCGACTCGAGCGGTTCAGGAGTGCACTCCCTAAAAAAAGATCGCTCCCTGCCTTTTCGGGAGCATTTAGCCTTTTTTGCGAAAAAAACTTTGCAGTAATGTTCGAAATGCAATTTTTTTTCAAAGAAACAAATAAGTATTGAGTGGGGCAGCTTAATGATCAAGCCTATGGCCCTAGTATTGATATGTTATTCATGGTAATGTTAAATTCTTATGGTAATGTTAAATTCTTAAAGTAAAAGTGACATTCTCCTTAATCTTCATTTTCATCCTTTTACTTAAATTTTTAACATTACCATGAAATGACTCGGGATGTTTGAGAGTGGTTTCAACCTCGCTGGATTTCATATGGAGAAAGTAGAATTTTAGATTTCATTCAAAATCCAACAGACTTATCAGTTTTTCAGGATTTCAGGATTAGGGGATTGCAATGTTTCCATTGAATTTTGGCATGTATTAGGGTATGGAACTCATATTTAATCAAGAGCACCAATCCCTCTATGTACCTTGATATTAGTGACACTGGTTGTCGAACTCCTCTATCATGACCCTCGTAAAAATGTACGCACCACTCAAACAAAATCTTGACTTGACATGCTATGCTTTTTCTATCTTATGTTAATGCTTAGAGGGTGATATTAATGACAAAGATCCCTATACAGAATCCAGATACGAGGTAATGACAAAGATACCTCTGGATATTAATGCTTAGAGAGTGATATTAATGACAAAGATCCTGATTTTCCAACAAGACTAAAAAATTAAACATTTCTCGTGGTGGCAAGAGGCCCAAGCATAAGAAATAGATAATAGATTTACTTGTCCTTTCTAGTTTCTAGTAGTTTTTGTAACTATTGACTCTTTCATATTTATTACAATATTTTTTTAAACAATATATGACAATTTAAGTTTGAAGTTGGCAATTATAACTCATTAGTAATGAAGATGCTTCATGAAAGTTGTAAGTTGTTTCATTTTATAACATTTCGTTTCATGTTAGATATTGTTTGTTGTAATGGTTACACTTAGCTTACAAGTACAACTTTGGTGATCAATGATGATAAATGTTATATATTGAATTTTGAAAGCTTGAAACTTTAAAAATTAAGATTTGATGAATCATGGGACTCAATAGTTTGTACTGTTACTATAGTTACTAACTTGTGGAAATGAGTTTTGGACGTTAGCATAACTTCTAGCATGATTGTTGTATATGAAGTTCAATCTATGTTATTGTTTGTTTTTATACTAATTCTTATCTACATGTTTTATTGACATATATGTATCAAAATATAAAAAATATATATATTATATAAAAAACGCTCTGGGATTCGCTCCCAAACCGGGATCTTCTGAAAATGTCGCTCCCACACCCGTTTTTGCTCCTACTCTCCACTTTCGCTCCCACTCCCAAATAACATTGTTGCTTAGGAAGCAAGGTGATAGGCTCTCTAGGAAGGGCTAGAAGGATTCCTAAGGTTAGGGTTTGGGAATGTATCTTGAAAAGATGATTACTAAGCCTAGAAACTTTATGGAGACTTGGTCTTTGTGTGATCTTTGTGGAGCTAGAGTTATAAAGTTGTAGGACCACACAGGACCAAGTGGACCCGGAATTAGGTCAAGGAGGTGGATTTGATCACTCAAGGAGGGGCTTGACCTAATTGTGGAATTGAAGACGATCAATGGACAAATCTTCTTAGAATAAAATGCAATGATCCAAATGAGGTCACTAGCCAAGCGAAACCTAGGGCAAGAGATGATTCTTGGGCCAGGGCTTGCAATATCTTGAGATCCCACCATCGGAATTTGGTGAAATTTGGAGAGCCTCTAGAGAAAGCCCTAGCGTCGTAGAGGACAAGAGAACAAAGTCTTTTGATGGCTAGAATGTGAGATAATTGATGCTTTAGGTGACCTATGGAGGCTAGGCCTAGAAAGAGGAGGGGTGAGAGAAATAAGCTTTGAAACTGACCACCTATGGACGATTAGCGCGTGTCCTTTGGGAGAGATGGAGTCAAGGAGATTTTAATGTTCGAAACAATTCACCGTTTGTGAGAGGCCTTCAAGCAACTTCGCATGGCATTAGGGCATGAGAACAGCTACTTCAAGGACTTTATACTTCAATTTGCAATAATTGATGACTTATCAAAATGTATTTAACACAAATTATCTCTAGGAACATTCACCCATTCGTACATGGCACATGACATGATGCAGCGCTGTAAAAGATCAAAATTTCCACCAATTCGTATAAGAAAGCAATAAATTTCAGACTTGTATAGCGAAAATCCCAACAACATTCATGTGACAAAATAAATAACAAGAATAAGCATGAAAAGAGCACTTACATTTACAAAAGAGTATATCCAATCAACAAATTATGCTAGTAATGAAGCTCCAAGACAAGAGAGAGAGATCCAAACATCAAAATTCATCCATATCATCAAAACTTGTCCTCCAAAAGGGATAGCGAAAATCTCACAAGAGCTAATAACCCCTATCCAAGTGATGATGAGAGAATGAATGACCGCTCATCTATTTATACAATCTCTAATGAATTCGAATGGCCTAATTTGGACTAATAATGCACCTAAAATAATATAATGTGCATAATAACAAAACTTTTGGTGACAATCCCACCAAATAGCTCAATAACATTAAGATAAGCCTCAGAAGAGGGCAGGATGATCAACATAATCAGTGGTTAATCCATTGAGAAGGCCAAATGAAGTCCAAGGTGTGACATGATGAGAGAATGGACTCCAAACATAGTGGACAAGAGGTTGGCCCCTTATTTTCCGAGCAAGAACATGTGGTGCTTCCAGGTGGGTGTGGAGGCACAACGACATTCTCATGGGTCTCCAAGTCGATCTAAATCCCTGTAGACCATCTATAAGGGCTAAGATGAAGACATAAGTCCTCCCTCTGCAACGGGAGACATCCTCTGGACCCTGGAACATCTGCCAAGTATATGGTGCAAATATGGTGTCAACTAGGCATAGTGAGCCAGGTGCATCATCCTCATCCAAAAAGGTGGAACATGAGCAATCAATGATCGGTGTTGGGGAACCATGAAGTATTTGTTGCTATGGAGGAGGCCCATGGCTTGCAATGCTCACCTTACAAGTGTCTATGTGGCCCTCTAGAGGGTTAGGACCGAGACCAAGCCCCAAATGAAATTCCACCTGCAATCTTGCATAAGATCTAATGCATCCCCTTACCGTCCAATACAATAAATCAATAGAATAATCAAGTGTTTACAAATCATGGAATCAATGAGGCACTTCATGGTGGCATGCCCTTCCACAGTGCGCTTTAGCATGTACAAGTGTCTCTAAGCTCAATAAGGGGGAGCCAAGGACCGTATTAAGTGGTTTCAGACTTTAAACGGGGGTGACATGTCCATGGTACATCCATCAAGTGGAAGATGGCAAGTGACATAATAATGGAACGAAGTGGGGGTCAAGGGAATGATCCAGGCAACTTGCGATGGGACAAAAGGTAGCTATAATGAGGGAAGCCCACACTTAGGTATATAAGCATAGGAGGGAGCAATCGTGGTACATAAGTTACCCCAGCCTTTACTTTTCCACCCTTCTTCATATGCCTTTTGTCTTTTATTGATTTGTCTTCATAACTATTCGGGGCTCTAGGGGATGAGAGCATGATTCGTGGTATATAGTAATAGGTATCCCCTTTTAAGGGGTTGGGACAATCATGGGTTCCTCAATGTGGAGGGGGCTCATCTAGGGCCCATCGAACCAGGGTGATGGCCATATATGAGGAGTAGAGCTTATGTTTGGCTTTTGCCCACGTGCTAAATTTGTATGTCCTGACCATCTTTTGCATCTTGTGGTACATTTTCCTGTTGAGAGTGGCCAAATTGTGCTTTTTCTTTTCTTTTTAGCTGCATCAACCTTCGGGGCATCGTTCCAAGCCTAACGCAAGGTGTGGGCAAGGGGAAGGGGAGGTTAACCCTATGTGGACCCAGCAGGCACATGTGGACCCGGACATGATAAATGATGAATGGGGTCAAAATGAGCAGAAAGGGGCAATGTATATGGTGTCAGGAAGCAGGACCACGCAACCAAAACTGGGATTTCTCATGTAGTGCCAACCCTAAAGCTAGTGGCCAGTAAAGGAGATCGCATGGGACTTGTTGACTACTGGAGTAGCACCTGATGATTATGTGAAGACTCCATGCCCAAGGATGATCCAGAGGACACTTGTACCATCAGATGTCATCAGTCAACAGAGTTTTTTAACTCTCCTTCTATCTTCTCATCATCTTTCTTCTTTGTACCCAGATTCCACGCCCTGCGGGGAATTGTAATAAGTGATGCTAGTATGATGATTTTCTTGAATTTGTACCAGGCCTAGGATGTGGGACTCGATCAGCAAACAAGTACACCTTGGAGTGTTTTTTTTATCTGGTTAATTATACCTTCTTTTTTAGAGGCGGATAATTCTCTGGATTTTTTCACTCATTTTTACCCCAAAGCCGAGGTGACGGTTTGAAGATTGAGCCCCTGACACATCTTAGTGTTTAGGGTCGATGTATATTACCATACTAGATCACACAAAAAGTTTCGTGGAATTTGGCTAGGTCTAAGTAGGATTTTTTAATAGTTAAAGATTTCCCGCAAAACGAGCTTTTTTAATTATTTTTAATGTAAAGGCATAAATAAGTGGCCTTAGGAAATGTCTGGGGCGTATGACCACTCGAAATTCATCCTTAGAGGCCCAGCATTCTCCTAGAGCCTACTTTGGGGGTCAAAAAATGACTTAGAGTCCCTCAAAAGCCGATTTTTCAAGTGACAGTAGCAAAAATGAAGAAAAAATTCAAAAAAATGAATAATTGGAAAAATTTATAAATTTTTCCAGAGTCAAAATAAGTCAAATTTTGACATGGAAATTTATGCAGAATATCAAGGGTGATGTAGCAGCAATGTGGGGCCCACCACATGGAGGAAAGCCAGTCAAAGTTCCAAGTGGCAAGTCAAATGGTCCAGTATTAAGTTAAAAAGGCATCACGTAAAGTTTATGAAAAGTCACGTATGGTTAAAAATTTACTTTGGATTTAATTTAAACATGGTGGAATTAAAGTGCAAGGCATATTATAAATTTGAAACTTTAACAAAATTAGTGGGGGACAAAAAGTGTGACATGGCAGCCACATTGGAGCTCAAGTCAACAAATCAGTCAAGGAGGCCCAGGAATCATCGAAAAGGCACTTAAAATCAGTTTATGGATTTGTAAAAGGAAAGTGGGGACAAGACTGCCACATGGGACAGAAGCTTGCCCCCTATTCATTCATTGGAACAATTTGCAGTTAACTCCACTAAGAAGATACGCAGCCTGTTTTCAAAGCTCAGTCCAACTCACACGCAAGGCATACTTGCCAGCCTACACACAACAGTCAACTATAGCCTATACGCAGCAGTTAGAGGCAGCCATATGTTGATGATAACGCACATATCTGATTGGCATTGATTTGGTACACGTGGGACACATGATCGCTGTATTTGATTTATGGTTACTTTAGTGGGATATTGCTCCCATTCATTTCCACAAATTTCACAGTTGGCAACAATAAAATGCACACATAGGCCAGCAAAGGGATATGTTGCCCATTTTTTATGCCACCTACAACAGTTTACGTACGCAGGTCAGCAAGTCAACACAGCAAGTTACGTGGGCAGTCCATACGCATAGTTAACAAAGGTATATACGCAGTCAACACAGCAGTCTACGTGGGCAGTCCCAGCAGTTTACAAAGGCAATCAACAGCAGTTTAAAGGCAGCCAATCCTACAGCAGTTTGGAGACACATGGACAGTCCTCTAAGCCACTTGTACAAATTCGTTTTACATTGGGATTGTCACTTGTTACACTTGTCATTGTCTCTTGGCATTGGGATCTCCTCCCATTTCTCTATTTATGGGAGCCTTGGGCTCTTATTGTATGATCATAGAACGAGCTGTTGGGCTGGCGGAGACTCTGCTGGATTGTGTACTCATCTTTCATATAAATAAATAAAAGTCTTTGGGGTTACTGGCTTCTTTTGTGGTGCATGCTTTGGTTGATGAGGTATACCTGTGTCGTTTGATATTCATTTGATTTTACGTTTGCTATCTAGTTGTTTTTCTTTGT
>APFE030495150.1:0-20987 GCA_000404065.3 Pinus taeda | reverse complement strand
CCAGCTCTATGCACAACACCGTGTAAAATTGCATTGGAAAAGATGCCCTATGAAAAACACTCCATCCCTATGCGCAACACTCTCTCCTCTATGCGCATTGCTCCTGCTCTATGCACAATGCCTCCTGCTCTATGTGCAACACCTTTTTGTAGGCCACTTTTGGAGGATTTTATGGTGTCCAAATTGAGCCTACGATAGCTCGTTGGAAAGGTATCTCCCTTGGCAACGCAATGGAAATATCATTCACTTAAAATGATCAATGATAGCCCCTAAAAGGTCAATTCTCCCAAGACTAGTCAAAACGTGCAAAATGAGGGTGCAAAAATGCAATGTTCTCTTGAAGGAAACTTTTGGAGGTCTTACTAAACTCCAAATTGAGTGCATGACAGCTCATTGGAAAGATAGTTGTGCCTAGTTATCATTTGACTCATCAAGAAAGTGATTTGGAGAATCCATATATTCGAAAAAGTGATTTTTCCAAAGTCACTCCAGAAGTGTAGCAACTCTATTGTAGCAACTGTATTTTTGAAATTTATCTAAAACCATGACACATGTGTAAAAAGTGAAGGATTTTTTTCATCCTTGGCATATTATGGACAAAAACATCTATCACTTTTTCCAAATTCATCCGTGTTTAGTTAGAAACATAGTTTGAAGAAAAACCAGCCCTATGTGTGGAAAATGATTTGTCCCTTGGAATGAATTATTGAAAAATGATGGAGACATGATGTTTATGAGTTGGAATGTCCTCATACCTGCTAATATCCCTTATTCCTCCACTACTTAGATATCTCTGATTCCATAGCAAACCCTAGCTCAATGAGGAAATTAGGGTTTAGTGCTTGTAGAAAATGATGATTTGGACACCCTTGGGAAAAGACAACTCCCTTTGGCATTCACTTAACCCTTTGAAACTTTACCCTTTCAATTGACAATTTCCTTTGACAAATTGATCTTTTGATGGTCTCGTATCTTTGGAACATTGAGTTAAGAACTTGGGATGATGAAATATTACATTTGAAAGACATAAAATTACATAATGGAATAAGCTTTTCTCTTTACAAATCATCTTCACATGGTGAAGGGATGTTATTTGATCACCCTTTACTTGCTGGTGCTATACAATGGAATGGAACCTTGGAAACCCTAATGACCTAATGAAACCTTGAAATCGCTAAAAGACCTAATGAGACCTTCAAGGACTGAATTCCAATATGACATAATAACCTCAGGAATGATACAAATGGCATGATAAAAATAACTTTATGGATAATGTACAATCAACACGATATGAAACTATGCCAACAAGTAATCACATTGAGGGAAGAGTGATGTTTTTGGACTAGGACTACCAACAATGATTAATTTTTTTGCATGACCTAGTGGAATGATAAAAAAAATTTGAATGGGACCCTAAAAATGATATGAAAAGAGGATTTTCTGATCACTGATGGCAGGATACAAATACTGACACTAACAATATCAATCTTGGAAGTTATAATATCAACCTTAGGGTTTAAAATATTAACCTTAGGGTTTGTAATATTAATCCTAAGTTTTAATATTAGTCTTAGGGTTTAATATAAATCTTATTATTTATAATATTAATGTTATGGTTTAAATACTAGGTTTAATAATATGAAATTTAGGGTTTTCTAGATCAACTCTGGGTTTATGATCTTAATATTAATCCTAGGGTTTATAATTCTTAGGTTTAATATATTTAAATTAGTTTTATAGTATTAGACCTAGGGTTTATTATCTTATGGTTTATAATATCAATCTTACGATTTATAATATTACTCTTAGGGTTTAAAATTTTAATACTGGGGTTTGTTCGTTTGAGGTAGATCAATTGGCAATGGCCATGGAAATGAAGTCTCACCAAACCAGAATTATTGGGTTTAAATCTTGTGCTATCCCTGCGATCGGGGTGAAAATTTGGACATGATGAAGATGTAGTCCTACCAAGTTGCAAAACAATGTTAATACTAGGGTTTAATATTAATCGTAGGGTTTATAATATTAATCCTAGGGTTTATATATTAATCTTGAGGCTTATAATAGTAATTATAGGGTCTATAATATTAATCTCATAGTTTGTAATATTAATCATATTCTTTAATATTAGTCTTAGAGTTTAATATAATTTTAGGATTTATAATCTTAATATTATTCCTAAGGTTTATAACCTTGGGGTTTATAATATCAATCCTAAGGTTTATTATTAATCCAAAGAGTTATAATATTAACATTAGAGTTTATAAAATTAATCCTAGGGTTTATAATCCTTGGGTTTAATATATTTAACTTAGGGTTTATAATATTAATCCTAAGATTTATAATCTCAATCTTTGTTATGCAACCAACTCACAAAATACAAGAAAAGATAGATAAACGACTTCAAAATCACCCTCTTCGAGGGGGAAACCTCCTCTACATTACACAAATGAATAATTCTTAGATGATACAAATGAAAAAACCTCCTTTCTATATATATAGGATTCTAAGGGGTCACAATATAATAAAAGGCGATATAACAATAATAATATAAGGGCACAACAATAACAATAAGGGCTACAATGAAAATAGTAATGGAAGAATCACTAGTATTATAGGGACCTAACATGCCACTCTCCTTCAAAAAGGTGTTGTCCTCAATGCTTGAGTAGTTCTGGATGCTTCTGTATAAAATTATCATCCTCCCATGTGGAATCTCCAACGGGTGAGTTCTTCCGCTTGATGAGATACTCTAAAATTGATTGATTTCGTAGCAGTCGATTTCTTGTTTATGTGACTGCTTCATGTTCCAATATGACTTTTCCTTCCTTGTCAAGTTCTAGAAATATTGTTCGAATTGGGATCTTGTCACCTATATCCTTCTTTAAGCATGAAACATGGAAAAATGGGTGCACTAGTGAAGCTACAAGAAGCTCCAATTTATATGCCATAGTACCAATCTTTTGCAACACCTTGTATGGACCATAATACTTTGGTGATGTTAGATGATCCAAAAATACAATTTTATCATAGGTTATAAAATTAGAATAAAATAATTATTAAGTTAAGATATTAAATTAATAATTATTATTCTATAATGTTTAATTATTTAATGGAGACTTTTAGAAATAGCATATTGTTGTAACTAGATATGGCTCTCCAAATGTGTCGTATCTTAGGCTCTATTTTAGGAGATTTGTCAGCTAGTTGGTTTGAGTAACATTTATTGTAAATGGACACTTGTTATTTAATAAGTGATCCATAATTAGAGGTAGTTAGGACATGGAGCTTATAAATAGCTCATTGCAAGAGTGCTTGTGTTGTTCGGGTGTAAACTCTTGCAAAATCAATTATGTAATTATTTTTTCTAATTAATAAAACTATGTGTCTGAGGACACTTCTGCCATTAGGCGATAATTTATTATCCTTCTTAGCTTGCTTGAGGGACATTTTTTTATATGGTTGTAGCCATAGAAATACCTAGTCACCTACATCAAAACTTATTTCACTGCGATGTTGATATAACTATTGTTTCATTCTATTCTGTGCCAAAGTGAGGTTATCGTTTAAGAGTTGGAGAACTTTTTGTTGATGCTCGATGTGATCTTCCACTACTTTAACCTTAGAATTTACTTTTAAATATGATGTGATGGACGACGGATGATATCCATAAAGTGCCATAAATGGGGTCATTTTTGTTGCAATATGGAAGGAAGTGTTATACCACCATTCAGCCAGAGGCAACCATTTGATCCATTGTGTCTATTTATCAGATATAAAGAAATGAATATATCCTTCCAAACATTTGTTTACTATCTCAGTTTTCCCATCAGATTGAGGATGATAATATGAGATATGAGCTAACTGAGTACCAAGACAACAAAATAATTTTCTCCAAAATATCAAGTGAAAATGGTATCTTTCTCACTTACAATAATCTTTGGGTTTCCATGTAGCTTTTGAATTGTTTCCATAAATGCGGTAGAAATTGTATTGGCTTTAAGTGGATGAGATAATGCACAAAAGTGTGCAAACTTGGTAAGTCTATCAACTACCACCATGATGAAACTCTTTCCTTCGGACTTGGGTAAACCTGTGATAAAATCCATTGATACCTCCTCCCAACGTTCATTTGGAATGAATAAAGGTTGTAATAGACCTAGGGTCTTAATTGTTTCCACTTTATTTTGTCGGCAAAACAAACATTCCGCCATA
The DNA here is from genome assembly GCA_000404065.3 of Pinus taeda. Classification (NCBI taxonomy): domain Eukaryota; kingdom Viridiplantae; phylum Streptophyta; class Pinopsida; order Pinales; family Pinaceae; genus Pinus; species Pinus taeda. Next base: position 16,772 of record APFE030495150.1, on the reverse strand, counting down.
AAATTTTGAATATTAGATTTAAGTTAATCCCAAAAAAATCCATTCTTAACCCTGTGGTAACTTTTTAAAAATCTTGAATGTCCTCCTAAGGGAGAGGTGTGCAATTCCATAAGAATATTTTGTTTGAGTTGGGAATTCTTACATAGGTATAAGAAATGTTTGTACCATAACAGATCATTTTTCCAGTTAAATGTATCATATGTACTCGGATCTTGTTGTAAATTTTGAATGAGTACCCATACTTCTTCATCATTCTTCCATTCATCCCTTGCCTTTTTTATCCAATCTGGTTGGATAATAGAAATGGCACAAAGCAATGCTTCCACATCCTCATCCTTTCTTGAGAGTGCTTCTGCCACAACATTTTTCTTCCCTTTTTTGTAGATGATTTCAAAGTCACAACCCAAAATATTTGTGACCCATTTTTGTTGCTCTTCTGAAGATAATCTTTGTTCTAAAAAGTATTTAAGACTATCATGATCCGTTTTTACCTTGAAGTGTCTTCCCATTAGGTAGGGTCACCATTTCTTAAGTGCATGTAGTATTGCCAACATTTCCTTCTCATAAATAACTTTGTATAAATACTTTCCTTTGATTAGACAACTTTCAAAAGCAATGTGTCTTTCTTCTTGCATTAAAAAAGCACCAATTCCATTTCGTGAGGCATCACATTACATAATAAAGGTTTTTGTGAAGTCTGACGTAGCTAATATCGGTGCTTGGCACATGCTTCTTTAAGATGTTCAAAGGCCTTCATTTCTTTTGGAGTCCATGAAATTCATTTTTCTTCAATAATTTTGTTAGACATGTTTCTATTCTCCCATAATTCTTAACAAACTTGCGATAATACCCTATCAACCCAAGAAATCTTCGTAGATGCTTTATGGATGTGGGTATTTTCCATTCGTTAATTCCTTTAATTTTGCTAGGCTCTACCTTAACACCTTCATGAGATACAATATGACCCATATATTCCACCTCTTGTACTACAAAGAAACATTTGGAGCTTTTTGCATATAATTGTTTCTCCTCCAATAGTTTGAGCACCCGGTCAATATGTTGAACATGATCCTTCCAATATTTGTTATAGATTAGTATATCATCAAAAAATACTAACACAAATTTTCTAAGGAAGCGTTTGAAAATGGAATTCATTAAACCTTGAAATGTAGGAGGTGCATTGGTAAGGCCAATATGCATGAACAAAAATTGATAATGACCCTCATGAGTTCTAAATGATGTTTTTGGAATGTCTTTAGTCTTCATTATGGTTTTATGATATCCTGAATGAAGATCCAACTTGGTGAAGTAAATTGATCCATGTAATTGATCCAATAATTCATTAATGACAAGAATGGAAAATTTATCTTTAATAGTAATCTTATTGAGCTCCCTATAATCCAGACACATGTGCCATGATCCATCCTTCTTATGCACCAATACTACTAGAGTAGAGAAATAAATTTGACTAGGTTGAATTATACCAGTGTTTGCATTTCTACAACCATACGTTCAATTTCACTCTTTTGGGCATAGGGATATATCTAAGGCCTGATGTTTGGAGGAACACTTCCTGGAATCAAATGAATAACATAATCATGATCACGAATAGATGGGAGGCCTTTGGGAGTCTCAAATAGCTTGGAATGATTATCCAAGACTTTTTGGATATTCAGAGAAATAGATGATTTCTATGTGGGAACCTCTAGTGAACATAGTTGTTAAATTAAGCCTCATTGTTCTTTCTTTAGAAGATTTTTCATTTTTTTAGAGCTAATTATCTTTCTTGATTTCCCTGTGATACCTCTTAATTAAACTTCCTTTCCTTCCAAAGAAAATTTCAAGAAAATTTCTTGAAAATTAAAAGCTATCGTACCTAAAGATTGTAGCCATTGGAATCCTAGTACAACATCAACACCACCCATTGGAATGGAAAACATTGGCCTATTCAATACATATTCTCCCATGGATAGCTTGATATTATGGCACTTTCCATAGCAATTTATGGTTCCTCCAATTTCAACCATCACTTGACACTCTGGTGTTGGATATAGGAAGCAATTCAATTCCTTGGCTATCTTACAATGAATAAAATTATGGGTACTGCCCGAATCAATCAACACTATTACCTTTTTCTTCTTGATATTGTTGGACACCTAATCCTCAATGGGTTAGTGTGGAAGCCGAATGGACAAAAGGAGTCCCAAAGTTCTTGGGATGTGAAACCCAATAGTCACATAATGTACTATAAATGTATATCTCTTGTTAATAAAAATTGTATTCTCATGTTTATCTTTCATATTGTTCTGGTTGTCCATGTGTGTTTAACATGGTATCATAGTAGGCGATTGCTGGTCCTACTCCAATTTGAGCCATTTGTTTTTTGGTCTCTATATATATGTCAGTTCTGCGTTACCTGACCTCTAACTCTGCCTTATTCCCCTCAGACCTGAAATAACCTACCTCTGCCAGCACTGCATATCTGTCCTACTGTCATTTCATGTTTTAGCGCTGAGGCTTGACGGTGCCACTGCAGAGATACGCCACCAGCTCCTGGTATGCGAATGGTATGCATATGATTCTAGTTTGAATGCGTTATGAAGTTGAATGCGGCTATTTGAATACGTTATGAAGTTGAATGTGTTTTGGTATGAATGCGAGTCGTGCACCTCTGCCCATTCTCCCAAAATAAAAATAAAAAATGGGTGTTTTCCCTCATCCTCAGATCTGTCACCATCTTTGCACCTCATTATAACCTGTCAACAACTAGAGTGACCGTTGTTTCTCAAACTCTCAATTGCACCATCATAACTCTCCGCTGGAGTTTCCTAGTGACCTTACCCCTCACACGACTGAACCTGTGTGTTCTCTTGACATGCTCAAGAAATGAATTTTCAAATTCTTTGGAGTTAGCCATCAACAAATCTGTCAATACTTTGGCCTAAAACAAGCATTTGGCATTGGTGGCCCTTCGACATACAATGGCATTTGAACCAGTTCAATAAAGAGAGTTGATGCTGCTGGAGACCATTCTGTGGCTGCTCTAATCAAAACGTTCTGTCAATTCTGGAACCGAAACGTTCTCTCCCATAAATTCCCGTCATTTCGTAGAATCAAAACGCGCTTTTCCCTGCAAGATTCCTTGGTTTGCGAAGGCTCGAGAGCACTGGTTCAAAATTGCTAGACGGAAGTAGCTTGACTCTACAAACAATCCTTTGTGAAGGTAAAAGATTGAAGAGCATGGTTGAGAGTTTTGCTAAAAGAGGAAGTCGTGAAATTGAGCCGGTTTCAAGCTTCATTGGTTCTAGTAAAGCTTTGAGAGTGATGATCCAGAAATGATTAAAGGGTGATCCTTTCAATGGGACAAATTTTGTAGATTGTTTGAAGCGCTTTGTGGAAGATCCTCAGACTGAAGGCATCGTTATGATAGGAGAAATTGGAGGAACCGCAGAGGAGGATGCTGCTGCATTTATTAAGGAGAGCGGAACACAAAAGCCTATTGTTTTATTCATTGTTGGACTTACAGCACCGCCTGAAAGGAAAATGCATCAGTGATTTATGTACCACCACCATTTGCTACTGCAACTATTTTGGAAGCAATGAATGCTGCGCTGGACTTGGTTTTCTGCATTACTGAGGGCATTCCCCAGCATGATATAGTACGTGTAAAGGTAGCTTTAAACAAGCAATCTAAGACTCAACTTATTGGGCCAAATTGTCCTGGAATTATTAAGCCCGACGAATGCAAAATTGGCATATGAAAGTTTTCTTTTAAATAACATCGCTACGATTCATTTAGCTTCTGGAAAATAGAAAGATAAAACACTCTAAGCTTGGCATACGGGAGTTTTCATGTACTTGATGGCTCATTTATAATGAAATATAACCTGGTACTATGCACACTTAGCTTTACTGGAGGACTATTTTAAGCTATAAGCTTGAAACTGAAGTTAATGAGAATATCAATACCATGTGACTGTTGGGCAGGGTGGAGTACTCACACGGTATTGAATTCATAGTTCTGGAACCTGTTAAAGAGAAATCAGTGAGGTCAAACTCCTTTTGTTTGCAGGAGGATGCCCAACATTATGGAGAAGCAAAATAGTGGTGAAGATAGTGATAGCAAGGGTCAGCTTTATTGCATATCTAATAAATGAAAAATATTGTTGGCTCTTATATTATTTAGTTCTTCTACATACACTCTCTGTGGTGGACTGTTATATAGTTTGAAACCTTGAAGTTTCATCCCTCTTCATGGATTAAATTATTCTTTGCGTGTTTCCACCTTCTGTTATTGTTGTAGCTGCATTGAAGGGACTGTATGCTATCTCAGAAGTTGAATGAGTGTGGTTTGATCATGATACAAGGACTGTGGTGAAGAGGGAATCTATTCTTCTATTTCCTGGGCAGCCTACATCATAAACAAATGTTGAGGTGCCATTTTGGGGACTGATAATTGTATATCTACTAATTTGTGGTTCTATCTTCCAATCTGTTCGTTGTTTAGTTAAGTTTTTTGAATGAGAAAAGTCCATTATGTAGTAGCTATCACTTAATGGCCGTTGCATTTAATTTGCTATTGGATAATATAAGTTTATTTAGAGACTGTTACTACATGTGGAAGCATTAAAAACAATGTACAGTGAATAAACTTACGAAAATCACCCACCGTGGAGAACATTGTGGCAAAAATCATTTTCATATTAGGGTTTATCTATTGAGATAATGGCCAGACTTGAAGATGCATTAAATTTATTGAATATCCTAATTCATTCCACTATTGGTGAGATGGTTAAAGTCAACAAAGAAACTCTTTTTGAAATTCAAACTTATTTTCAAAATGCACAAGAAAAGATTGATTTTTTGCAGCTTGAATCACAGCTACAGCAAGAAGAGCTACATCAAAATAGACATCATTCTGAACATGTTTCTGTTCAGAATGTTGAGACTACAACCCATCAACAGCAAGTCAATGATGTTACAGTTCATTCATATTTAGTACCAAACAAAGCAGCAAGGTTACATGCAGATGCAAAAGTTCAGTCTGCACTTCCCAAGCCCATCATTAGACCTTGGGAACAACTTTTCCACAACAAGCATAGAACCGGTCTTGGATATGACAAGGACTTGTCCTTTCATATTCCAGACTACTCAAAGCCCATTCAGTTTCAGAGTGTTGGATTCATTCATGATAGTTCACCTGCTCCTCATGACAGTTCACCTCCAACTGTTCCAAATTCTACTCCTCTTCCACAGCAACAACAACAACCACATATTGTAAAATGCCAACACTGTGACTGAGTTGGCCATCTGAAAGATCACTGTTTTGATCTTCATCCATGTAAGCACTGTCATAAAACTAGTTATTATTCACACAGATGCTTCAAAAACAAACGTCATGGAAGAACAGAGATTCATCTTGGATGGATCGCTTCTTGGCATTGGGCATCAACAGCCAAGAAGATATTCCAATCACATGTAAAAACTTGTTCCAGAGTATTGAACAGTCTTGCAGCTGAGTTTTCTCCATCATCTCACCTTGTATCTGACAGGGGGGGAAATGATGGTCATCTACACACTTCAAAGCCACATCAAGCGAGCCTGAGCCACAACCTGCCAGACCAGTTTCAGAGTTGTAGCCAGAGACAAATATGCCCGTGAACATGCCTTCAGTTGGCAATCTGGGACACTTCCTCTAGAATAAGACTTCAGCTTCTTGCCAGCTTTGGAAGAATTCCAGGAACAAAATTGAGAACACTTCCTCTAACAGAAGACTCTAGCTTCTTGCCAGTTTTGGAAGAGTTCTAGGAATTGCATTAAGCATTCTAGAGTTGTTGGTCATCCTTAAACCATCATAGGTTGAGACTTCCCTTTTCAGGTTGAAGTCCTCCCTTTTATGTGGGGTGAGACCTCCCTTTCATGGTTGAAGGTTTCCCTCTTCAAAACAATAGGAGAACTTCCTCCAGCAGAAGACTTCAACTTCTTGCCAGTTTTGGAAGAGTTCTGGGAACTGCACTAAGCATTCCAATGTTGGTGGTCATCCTTAAACCACCGCCCTTTATACCAACATTTCAGAGAGCACATTAAGCCTAGTGCTGCCATGCATTTTTGCACATTTTGTATTTCATCTCTCTTCTTAGACTCATACATAGCCCTTCGGATTAAGGGGGGGAATGTTGGACACCTAATCCTCAATGGGTTAGTGTGGAAGCCGAATGGACAAAAGGAGTCCAAGATACCTTGGGATGTGAAACCCAACAGTCACATAATGTACTATAAATGTATATCTCTTGTTAATAAAAATTGGATTCTCATGTTTATCTTTCATATTGTTCTGGATGTCCATGTGTGTTTAACAGATATGTCCTTCTATCTTGATAGTTTGAGGAGTGGTAAATCTGGCCAATTCATTACAATATATGGTCGGATTCATTTATTCTTTATCTAGGGTTTGTTCCTGATGTATATCCTCTTCTTTTGACATTTCTTGTTCATTTTCTTCCTCCTCTTCACAATATATGTAAAATAATTTCTTCTGAGCAAACTTATGACCTTTAGTGTATTTGCTATCACAACTGTAACAAATCCCTTTTGATATTTTTTATTTTAATTGTTGTGGTGTCAACCTTATAGGTTGTGGAAGGCTAGGGGAAACAACACTTCCATCCTTATAGTTGTGAGTGGTAGGCTTCCTTGTTACCATAATTTTTCTTGCCAACCTAAATTCCTTCTCCAATGAATTAGGTTCCCAAAGGTGAACCTCATGTTGGATGTTATTCTTTAAAGTCCCTATGAACACATCAATTCTATTCTCCTCTTGAATATCTTTTACCCTTATATTCAATTTTTGGAAGTCCTCAATGTGCTCCATCATTGAACCCTTTTGTTCAAGATTTATTAATTGGCTAAAAAGAGTGTTTCTTTTCATATCCTCATAATGCGCTATCATTTCTTCTGTAAAAATTGCCCAGGTGAAAATTTGTTTACGAGAGAAAAGCCATCAATACCATACAAACTGATTTGGTTCCAAATATAAAGTTGTAATGCATACCTTTTGTGTCTTTTTCACATTATGGAGATCAAAATATTGCTCCATTTATAGTATCCATGTTACAGGATCCTTGCCTTCAAACTTCCTCATATCGATCTTTAGAACATGGTGGGTCTTCAATCCAACATTACAAACTATGAAATCATGATTCACATTTCTTTTTTTCTAATCATGGGTTTCCTTTACTACCCTTTCACCATTAGTAACCATTTCTTGTAGCAAATTTCTCAATTCTATCTTCAAATCTTCCATTTTGCCTTTCAATTTTTCTTCTATACCATCCATCTTAATGTCCACGCCATTGATCTTAGATTCCATGCCATCCATATTTGCTTCCATACCATTCATATTAGCTTCCACTCCTTTCTTTAAACCATCCATCGTAGCTTTTGTTACCTTTTGTGAGAGTGAAATTTTTTGCACTTGGTCTCGTAATTTTGATATATCTGTTGCATTTCTTCCTCTTCTTCTTGAGTCATGCTAGAGATTTTAGGTCGCTTACTAGGTTTTTCCTTTTTCTTTATTCAGGGCATTAATTAATGATAATTATGCTTCACTATGCCCTTTGAAACACTTCAAACTAATTTTTCAACCCAAACTTATGTAAAATTTTAAAAAGACTACACACTGTTTTTCGCTTTGTAGGAGATCGATATTGAGTATTTTGTAACTCTGCAATTGCAGATCCCCAAGGTCTGAAATTTTGTCTTGCGGCATCTCTCTGAGTCCTCTTTCTAATTCCACCTGTCAGATCAAAATTTAATTCTCCGAGAAAGGGTTATGCCCAATCTCCCATGATGACCTGATTATATATTTTTTCAGTAGAGAAAACTTGTATGAAGTGCCACATGTTATTGTTTTGACCTTCAGATATGAAGACGATACACCAAAAAGTACAGTCCGTCCTATTTCTGTAAATTCTTACAAAATTTCAATCTAATTCTCAGAGAGAAAGTTATGATGATTTTCCCAATGTTGCATGTTTGGGATGTAATTCGGGATCTCGCAAACACCCTAACTACCTTGGATCATATCTCCAAAAATATAGCGAGACAAGATCGGAAATTCAGACCTGAAGTTCATCGCGATTTCGGCTCAAATGGGTTTTAATTCCAACTTCTGAAATGTCGTAGAAAACATTTTATAGCGAAAATTTCACAATGGTCTGTTTGGAATGGCAAAACAATAGAATCCAAAGCTTTGATACCAAATTTTATGTAATTAGCTCACAAAATAGAAGAAAAGATAGATAAATGACTTCAAAATCATCCTCTTCAAGGGGGAACCCTCCTTTACATTACACAAATGAATAATTCTTAGATGATACAAATGACAAAACCTTATTTCTAGATATAGGAGTCTAAGGCATCACAATATAATCAAAGCCGATATAGCAATAATAATACAACGGCACAACAATAATAATAGTGGGCTTTTATGGGGCACAATAATAACAATATGGGGACAATAGGGTCACAACAACAACAATAAGGGCTACAATGACAATAGTAATAGGAGAATCACTAGTATTATAGGGACCTAAGAATCTTAGGGTTTATAATATTAATACTAGGATTTCATGTTAAGCTTCTAGTTTATAATAATAATTTAAGGGTGTATAATATTAAAATTTGGGTTTACAATATTAATCCTAAGCTTTAATGTTAATCTTATGCTATAAAATAGTAATCTTAGGGTTTATAATATTAATATTAGGATTTATAATCTTAGAGTTTAATATATTAATCTTAGAGTTTAGAATATTATGTTTTATAATGTTAATCTTAGGGTTTATAATGTTAATATTAGGGTTTATAACATTGATGCTAGTGTTCAATATTAATCATAGAGTATGTAAATTAATATTAAGGTTTATTATCCTAGAGTTTAATATACTAATCTTAGGGTTTAGAATCCTAGAATTTAATATATTAATCTTAAGGTTTAGAATATTGGGTTTTATATTCTTAGAGTTTATAATATTTGTATTAATATTAGTGTTTAAAATTGTGATGTTGGAATCATACATAAATCTATCTGAAGTCACATTCTGAAAAACATTGTCATAATATGACAATCAAAACAACGATCGTTCTCGCGATGTTACAATGCACTACAATTTATTCAACATTGCATTGCAACTTTGCAAAATTGGAGTTTAATATTAGGGTTTATAATATTTTTGGTTTATATTAGGGATTAATAATGCGTTTATAATATTAGGTTTTATATTAAATTTAGGTTTTAATATATTAAACTTAGGGTTTCTAATACCTGGGTTTAATTTGTTAACTTAGGGTTAATAATATTAATCCTAGAGTTTATATTATCAATCCCGAGGGTTATAAGATAAATCTTGGGGTTATAATATCAATTTTAAGGTTTGTAATATTAATCATAGGGTTCAATATATTAAACCTGGGGTTTTTTATATTAATTTGAGGGTTTATAATCTTAATATTAATCATATGGTTTATAACTCTAGGGTTTATAATTTTATTCGTAGGGTTGAATATTAATCTAAAGGTTTATAATATTAATTATAGGTTATAATATTAATTGTATGGTTATCATCCTAGATTTAAATATTAATCTTAGGTTTATAATGTTAATCGTACAACTCATAAATAATCTAAGGGTGATAATTAATTCTAGGTATATAATATTAATCCTAGGGTTTATAATCTTTGGTTTTATACTTTTAATCCGAAAGTTTAATAATAATATTAGTCTATAAAATATTAATCTTAGGTTTTATAAGCCTATGCTTTAATATACTAATCTCAAGGTTTAGAACATTGGGTTTTATAATGTTAGAGTTTATAATATATGGTTTAATGTTACACTTTAAGAGTAGGTTATTGGAATGGTACAAAAATGTGTCCAACGTCATGTTGTGACAAACGTTGTCTCAATGTGACAATGAATCACAACAATCATTGTCACGGTTGGGTGCACTTTTTAAGCATAACTTAGACACTCCTTTCCCCATTTTTGATCATTATCTCTCTCTAAACCTATCAGATTTATGTCCCAATTACCATTTTCCCTAGTTATAAGAGCAATCCTTTCTCAACATATTATTTTTCCATCTCTCGTTAAATATCGAATGAAGTGATGTCTTTTTGAGATGGATAAACAAGGTAATTATGGAAGAAGTTTTCTAGTTATTTTTCTTTCAGGTGTTTCCTACAACTAAGGACTAAGGATGAGCAGTTGTTGTTGTTACTTGATGTTACACTTCGAGGATTTATTGTTAGAGTTTGAATTTTTGTTGTTACACCACAACTGCCAAAGACCATGGTTATTTTCTTCAAAGATAGTTGTCCAGAATCATGAATTATCATGGTCAAAGGATCTCAATGGCTATGATTCTGGAGATGGTGTATCTTGAATTGGTCTTTTATTGGGAATCTATTTGTATCACTTTCTATTTTTCTCTTAATATTGATCAGCATGAGAATCGTGATATTCTCATGACTGATCTATTTCCTAATTTTGGGGCTTGTAAACTTTATAAAAAGGTTCGGTTCCATGAAAAGGGAAAGACAACACATGAACAACATCAACATTTTGATCTTGTAATTTCCAGTCATTTTCAATAGAAAACACTTTTCGTGATGTTCATATAGATCTCGTGTTGAGTTTTTAACTAGTTTCCATTTCATCCCTGTGTCATTCTAGGGAGCAAGGGCTCTCCTCTTTAGCGAGGATTTCATAGTAGTAGATTAGTTGTTTGGTTTATCTTTCTTTTAAGTGTGGATTCATTAATTTTGTTGTATGAATTATAGTACTTATGCACCTCTATTTTCAGATTCATTATATATTGTTACACAGGATTGGTTAGAATAAGCTAATGTAGTTTTATTAATTATCTGTGGCACGCTTGTTCTTTCAGAAAAACATGAAGTGTGATGAATGAATTTCACTCATGTAGAATGTCTTTTTAATTTCTACATCAATGCTTTAAGATTCTGCAATTGTGGTCAACGCCATTTTCTTTCATTTCTTTCCCTGGTTGTTATGTATCGACACAGATAGTATAGACACCTTTGAAATAAACATACTTACCCTGGTTGAAAATTAAATGCTTGCAGTTCAGACAAATTAAATATTGATTAGACCAAACAACAATCACAACATTACATTGCATTGCAATTTATTCAACTCACATTATGACATTACAAAATTAGGGTTTAATATTAAGGTTTATAATATTTGAGTTTATCACATTATGGTTTAATACTAGGTTTATAATATTAGTGTTTATATCAAATATAGCATTTAATATATTAAACTTAGGGCTTATAATCTTTGGGTTTATAATACTTAAGTTTATTATAATAACTAAGGGTTTATAATATTAATCCTACAATTTATAATATTAGTATAAAATTTTGTTAAACCCTATTTTATAATTTTTATTATATAATGTTTATATATGATTATAACGTTAAACTAGGGTTATAATATTAATAGTAGGGTTTAATATAATTCTTTAGAGTATTATAATATTTCAATATTAAGGTTTATAGTATTAATCTTAGGGTTTATAATATTGGGTTTTATAATTTTAGAGTTTATAATATTTGGATTAATATTATGGTTTAAAACTATGATGTTGGAATCATATAGAAACCTATCCAATGTTGCACTATGACAAACATTGTCACAATGTGATAATGAATGCAACAATCAATCAATGCAACAAACATTGCAAATTGCACTACAATTTATTCAATGTCGAATTGCGGCTTTACAAATTTGGGGTTTATTATTAGATTGTATAATATTTTTGGTTTATAATGTTAGGGTTTAATATTAGGTTTTATAATATAGTAAACTTAGGGTTTATAATCCCTCAGTTTAATATATCAATTTAGGTTTTATAATATAGATCCTAGGGTTCATAACATAGATCCTAGGATTTTAAATATTAATATTAGGGTTTGTAATGTTAATCCTAGGGTTTAAAATATAAGCATTAGGGGTTATAACATCAAGACTAGGGTCTACAATATTAATCTTAGCATTTGTAGTATTAATCCTAGGGTTTAATATTAGTCTTAGGGTTTGATATTAATTCTTACGGTTTATAATCCTAGGGCTTATTATATTAAATTTAGGGCTTGTTATATTAATCTAAGGGTTTATAATGCTAGGCGTTTATAATATTAATCCTAGGGCTTAATATATTAAACTTAGATTTCTATATTAATTCAAAGTTTTCTATCTTATATTAATCCTCGAGTTTATAATATTTTCTTAGGGTTTAATAATATTCATCTTATGTTTATAATGTTAATACTAGGTTTTAATATTAATCGTTTGTTTATAATATTATATTAGGGTTAATATTAATCTTAGGGTTATAATCCTTATGTTTAATATTAATATAGAGTATAATAATATTAATCCTTAGGTTTTATAATATTAATCTTTAGGTTTATAATCCTCAGGTTAATATATAATATTTAGTATATAATAATGTGTTTTATAATGTAGAGTTTATAATATTTTGTTTAATATTAGGGTTTAATGTTTTGACATTCGAATGATACAAAAATTTATTCAACATCAAAATGTGACAATTATTGTCTCAATGCAACAATTAGTTGAATAATCATTATCACGATGTTACATTACATTGCAATTTATTCAATGTCACACTGCAACAAGTTAAAACTACGGTTTAATATTAGATTTTATAATATTAGGGTTTATAATGTTAATCCTAGGGTTTATAATCCTAAAGTTTATAATATTACTCATACAACTTTTAATATTAATCCTAGGGTTCATAATATTAATCCTAGGCATTATAATATTATTTATAGGGGTTATAATATTAATCTTAGGGTTTATAATCGTACTGTTTAATATATTAATGTTAGCATTTATAATATTTTGTTTAGTATTAGGGTTTAATATTGTGATGTTGGCAGAAAAATTTATCCAATGTCACATTGTGACAAACATTATCTTAATGTGACAATCAATCCAACAATCATTATTGCAATATTACATTGCATTGTAATTTATTCAATGTAGCATTGCAACTTTACAAAATTGGCATTTAATATTAGGATTTATAATATTTTGGCTTACAATATTTTGGTTTATAATAATAGGATTTAATATTCGGCTTATAATAATAGGGTTTAAATTAAACTTAAGGTTTAATATATTAAACCCGGGGTTTATAATCCTTGTGTTTAATAGATTAGATTAGGGTTTATTATATTAGTTGTAGGGTTTATTATATTAACGCTAAGGTTTAGAATCCTAGGGTTTTGAATATTAAGCTTAGGGTATACAATGTTAACCCTTGGTTTTTAATCCAAGATTTACAATATCATTCTACGGATTAAAATATTAATCGAAAGATTTAAAATATTAATCCCAATGTTTGAAATATTAATCCTAGGGTATAATATTAGTCTTAGGGTTTAATACTAATATTAACATATATATTATTAATCTTAGGAATTATAATCTTAAGGGTTTATAATATCAAACGGAGGAGTTATAATATTAATTCTAAGGTTTAAAATATTAATTTCATGGTTTGCAATATTAATCCTAGGATTTAATATCAATCCTAAGGTTTATAATATTACACTTATGGTTTATAATCCTAACGTGTAATATATTAAAGTTAGAGCTTGTTATCTTAACTTGAGGGTTTAAAAGCTTACGGTTTATAATATTAATTCTAAAGTTTATAATATTAATCCTATAAATGATAACTATAATATAATAATATTAATTATTACAACTATTATTCTAACGATACTACTAGATCCTAATGGTTTATACTATTATTATATTAAGATTAAGATTATAAATTTAATATGTATAATAATATTATGGTTTTATATTATGCTTTTATAAATATTAATTTTAGATTTAATATATTAAATTTGAAGACTAATATTTACTTATTTATTATTTATTTTTATGTTGAATAAATCAGTAGCTCTTTAGTCCTTGTATGCAAGTGATATAAGGTTGATTCTCATTTGTTTTCACTATAACCACTATGCACAACAGCGTAACCCTTGCATGATGCATGGGGAAGATGAGGTTTGAACTTGTAACTTGCTCAATAGCACGAATCTCATAACAATGCATTCTTTAGCCAACACGTTGTAATGCAAAAGCTAAATCTGAATATTAAATCATAATATTATAATATAATAATAATAATTATTATAAATAATAATTATAATATAGTTATTATAATGGTATATTAATTAATATTAATATTAAACCTTTACCGTATATATTTATTGTTTATCAATCATAAATGTGATTATGCATATAATTACGTATGCCTATTAACATATATCAACCCTATATATCTAATATATCTCATTTAATAAAAATTAAATAAATATCCATTCATATATTTCATTTTATTAAAAAATTATAACAAATATCCATCATTTTAAAATTATGTAAAATCTCAACTTAAATCCCTACACTTATACCAGCTATAAAGTTAAATTTTTAAATTAAAAAGCCAATGATATTTTTAAATTAAAAAGCCATTTTATCCATAATTGATAATTGAGGCATTTTATCCATTTCACTTGATTTAAAAAAGATAATATCGCTCTCATGTATTGCTTTCGCCCCATTCCTCTCTCTATATTCTTGCTTTACCCAATCACCATAGGAAATAAATATTATATTTTTCATACTAGAAAAAATGATATTTTTGATTATTGAGAATGGTTGTTCGAGAATCTAAAGAGAATTGTTTACTTTTATTGTCGATTTGGGTGTAGACTCAACCATTTACTTTGTGACTGTAATTGGCTCCCGTTCATACTCAATTTGAACGTTTCATTTTTATTAATGCTGCTCATCAACAGTTTGATCCCTGACGAATGCCCAGCTGTTCTTCTCGATTAGTCTCTCTATATTCTCGCGTGAGTCAATCCACATGAGAAGTGTTTGGTTTGATAGTGGATTTGGGTGTAGAGTCAGCCATTTACTTTGTGACTGTACCTTGGCAGGACCCAAATCATTCATATTCAGTGTCTTCGTTTAATGCCTGCTCATCAACAATCTGATCAGTGGCGAATAACCAGCTATTCATCTCGATGTTGTTTTAGTTTTTGCTGTAATCATCATGCAGGTGGACGCTCTGGCTTCGCTGGTTGTAGTCCTGATATTCATCTCGCAGCTTGCGCACTCCCATGGAAGTACTTCACGTTTCTCTTTCCCATCATTTGGCAATAACAACCGCAACCAATTAATATACATGGGAAACGCCCCGGTTTGTCCTTCGCATGGTTACATCGATCTCACTCCGTCGCCAACCGCCAAATCCAACGCTTCTTTTAATCAGACGGATCAATATTCTCAAATGGCCAACTGCATCGGAAGGGTCCTCTACAGTAAACCAATAAGAGTGTGGCCGACCACATTTACGACCACTTTTACCATGCTCGTCCGCAGCATCACCAGTCCTACTGGGCAGAAGAATTTCAATGGCGACGGTCTGGCCTTCATCATAGTCCCCACCAACAAACCCTTTCTTCCGGAAAGCTTCGGATCGTTTCTGGGCGTGTTTGATCCCTCAACAGACGGAAACGCGACGAATCAACTAGCCGTCGAATTCGACACATTCAAGAACGAATTCGATCCGGACGACAACCATGTCGGAATAGACATCCAGAGCATCAAATCCAACGTGACCGTCGGCCTGAGAAGGCACAGCATCGACATCAAATCAGGGCGACCGATAAGGGTTCGAATCCATTACGATGGCTGGAACAAGACCCTGCAAATACACGCCTCCTATGCAGACCGACCGATTCTCTACGCGAGCATCTTGAACAGCACAATCGAGCTGTCAAGAACCGTTCCGCGATCAGCCTATGTTGGATTCTCCGCGGCAACGGGGAATTCTTACGAGATTCAACGTATTTTGGACTGGAATTTCAGCTCGGAGGCTTTGCCCGTGTCGTCTCTTGCTACAGCCTCTGTCGGAGAACGAAGGTCGAAAAGAGAATCGAGGAGGGACCTGAAGATCGGCCTTATTGTTGGTTCGATTGCAGTCGGATCTGTGCTGTCGGCGTGGTTCGTTGGTAGAAGAATGAAAAGAAGACGAGATGCAGGGTCAATCTCAGACCGGAGGCTTAGCGGGGAGATAGCAATTATGACGGGGTTATCGCCCGACTCGCCTTACGGCCCTCACGCGTTATCCTACACACGACTGTCGGCTGCCACAAAGAACTTCAGCGAGACGGAACTGCTTGGAAGTGGGGGCTTTGGGAGCGTTTACAAGGGAACCCTGGAAGGCCGAGATGGAGCCGCAGCACTCGTAGCGGTGAAGAGAATCTCTGCCTGCTCGAGACAGGGAGAACGGGAATTCATGTCGGAAATCAGCACCATAGGTCGACTTCGACACAGAAACTTGGTGGAGCTCCAGGGCTGGTGCCACGAGAACGACGAGCTGCTGCTTGTCTATGACTATATGCCAAATGGGAGCCTCGACAAAATAATCTTCAGGCAGCCAGAGGATGAGCATCAGAATCAGAATCAACCCCGTCTGAATTGGGCGCGGAGGCACCGAATCTTATGCGGGCTGGCTTCGGCGTTGCTGTACCTTCACGAAGAATGGGAGCAGAAAGTCGTCCACCGAGACGTTAAGCCCAGCAACGTTATGCTTGACGGAGCCTTCAATGCCCGTTTAGGTGACTTCGGC
>APFE030495133.1:96282-107687 GCA_000404065.3 Pinus taeda | reverse complement strand
ACTGGCAAGAAGCTGGAGTCTTCTGCTAGAGGAAGTGTTCTCAATTTTGTTCTTGGAACTCTTCCAAAACTGGCAAGAAGCTGAAGTCTTCTGCTAGAGGAAGTGTCCTAGATTGCCAACTGACGGCATGTTCACGAGCATCTTTGTCTCTGGCTACAACTCTGTAACTGGTGTAGCAGGTTGTGGCTCAGGCTCACTTGATGTGGCTTTGAAGCTTGTAGATGACCATCATTTCCCCCCCTATCAGATACAAGGTGAGAGGATGGAGAAAACTCAACTGCAAGACTGTTCAATATTCTGGAACAAGTTCTCACATGTGTTTGGAATATCTTCTTGGCTGTTGATGCCCATTGCCAAGAAGCGATCCATCCTAGATGAATCTTTGTTCTTGCAGGACATTTGTTTTTGAAGCATCTGTTTGAAGAATGACTGGTTTTATGACAGCGCTTACATGGATGAAGATCAAAACAGTGATCTTTCAAATGGCCAACTCGGTCACAGTGTTGGCATTTCACGATCTGTTGTTGTTGTTGTTGTTGCTATGGAAGAGGAGCAGAGTCTGGAATAGCTAACGCTGAACTATCATGAGGAGCAGGTGAACTATCATGAATGAATCCAGCACTCTGAAACTGAATGGGCTTGTCATAGTCTGGAATATGAAAGGGCAAGTCCTTGTCATATCCAAGACCAATTCTGTGCTTTTTGTGGACAAGCTGTTCCCAAGGTCTGATGATGGGCTTAGTAAGTGCAGACTCAGTTTCTGCATCTGCATGTACAACTGCTGCTTTATTGGGTACTAAATCTGAATCAACTGTAACATTATTGTCTTGCTGTTTATGGGATTCTGTTTCAATCTTCTGAACAGAAACAGATTCAGAATGATGACTCCACTGTTGTAATTCTTCCTGCTGTAGCTGAGATTCAAGCTGCAAAAAATCGATCTTTTCCTGTGCATTTTGTAGACAAACCTGAATATCTGTGAGAGAAACTTTGCTGAATTTTAATGTATCATGAGTAGTAGACGACATCAGAGTTTTGAGGAACTCTAATACTTCACTGATTCTAGCCATTTTTTTTTTTTCAATGTCAGATTTACACCTTACAACTACTACTCAGTGCAGAAAAGTAATACCTACTCACAGTACACAACAATATCCTTTATACATGTGCAACAAATGATCAGAGTTCAACCAACAAGCACCGATTACAATCCATTACATGAAAATAAGAGTTTACTCATGACCAGCATTATGTTCTGACAAAACAACCAACAAAAATTTTCTCCATAAAAGATTACAATCAGCCCACCAAACTCTTTATGCAGCAGTTGAAGCAAGGAATTAATGCACTATAATGAATTTTAAATACAAAGCCACACTGGGGCAGCAACAACTGCAAACTTGATTGAATCCTTCAAATACTAGAAAGCGCTGTGAGAGTAGAAATACCAGCAGTAAACTTCTCTATTAAATCATCCTATGTGAGATCAAGAACTTCAGATCAAATACCAATCCATTGTTGTATACAGACTACACAATTCACTTGAAGCAAAACTCTCGAGGAATTTTATTTGTTTTCCCAGTGTCCTTCTTGGAATCCGTCTTGACTACAAAAATCGATGATTTCAAAGGTCCATGATGCAATCTTTAATTTTCCTTGAGTTCAAATCACTTGAAGAAAATTTGTTAAGCATTATTTTATTTCTTCAAATCCTAATGCTTCTGAAATATGAAAACCAATGATTTTAATGCATGGACTGATATTCAAAACCTCAATTTTAAAGGTTTTGATTTGTCGTCAACTAAAAGTAAAATCCCCGCAAAGCTAAGCTTATTATTATTCTAGAAGCTTTATCCATTGTTGTTCTCTTCATAACTTTGAACAGTACAGTACAAATCACTTGAAGAAAATTTCTCAAGAAACTTCATTTGATTAATCTAACTGCCATTTCTTTGAAAGCTAACTTTCTGAAACGCAACAACGGATGATCTTAAAACACAGACTTAAATTCAAAACTTCGATTTTAAAGGCTTCAATTCGAAGGTCTCCTCATGACTTCGAACCAGTACCGATGATCCACGAATTCAAACTTCGAATCACCTGGAAATAAAGCAGTCTCCTAATATGTGTGTAGTTGGGCCGACTCCTTGTACATACTGCAAGCAACATCATCGTCCAATCGAGGATACATGTCTTCGTGCTGCTATAGCAAAGCGCTTAATAATAGTACAACTTGAGCGTTTTCTACCAATCTCAGAGAATTGAACCTTCTCTTGGAAAAGCAACAACAATTACCAAAATCTGTTAAACACACACAACCTTCAATGCTCAATTACATGGAAATTTTCATGGAAACCAACTCAATGCATATCATACGGCATTCACATGTCACTAGTTCCATCAATAATATATTCATGCTGCTTCAAACCTCAACGCAGGAGGCTAAGACAACGCACAGGATGCAGAACCACGCTCAAGAAGATTTAGCACAACATTGAAAGGAGCCAACACACAATTTCATTTGATTTCTACGCACCATTAACTCCAATCCGCCTCTTCTAGTTGCATAAAATGTCAGCACGAATGTTCTTGGATCATTCGTCTCTCTCACCTACCTACCCTAGTTGTAACGCCTCGACTTCTTTCTTTGTCTCTTCAGACTTATCAAGCCTGCACCTTTTCTGTTACAATTGTTACCAAGTGCTCAAATAGCACTATGAGCTCGTATTCTCCGGAGGTGGCTTTATGCCCTCTCGGGCCACCCAAGTTAATGAAGGTGTTGGTACCGCTTTTCCTAACAGTAAAACAGATAAGCCAGGCAAAGCTCTTGGATGAGAATTTGAATTTTACAATAGATGGCGTGGATGTCAACAATATCACCCTTGTTGGGATGGTTTTCAACAAGGAAGAGAGGGTTACTAATGTGTCATTTTATCTCGATGACGGTACAGGGAGATTAGAAGTGAAACGATGGGCTAATGACACAATGGAATCTGCAGAAATTGTTGAAGTGCACAATGGTGCATATGTTTGTCCAAGGGAATTTAAGGAGCTTTCAGAACAAGAAACTTGTCAATAAGTCCTTCTACCATTTAACTGTTGAGAGTGCACAAATAAATGTTATATAACTACTGAGAGTGCACAAATAAATGGTAATACCATAATACATGATACCGCTTTGATACCATTCAATTTCGAGAACCAATGGTCGATACCACTAAACGTTAAGTCGATACACCATATATAAACCACATTTGCGTAGGAGAGGTCTCTTGCACCTTTAATTGACCTTCGTTCGACTGTCACGGGACTACAGCTGCCCCCTTTACTGCCGCCGTCACCACCAGCACCATCACCGATACTGTTGGTGTAGTCTTCAGCAAAGTGGCCAAACTATCCACAGTTGTAACAACTTCAACCATTCACCAGAACGAGGTCTCAGTTTGGATTGAGTGTTCTCTGTCATTTGTTCGATGACAAATGATATGAGCACATGAAGGAACCAAATATCAGCAGTGAATTCCTCAGTTCCTTATCTAATGGCTGGAGTGGGTGTCATGCTCAGTCTCATAAGAGAAACGTGGTATTATACAACATTATTAACAATGTTGTGTTTATGGTGCGTGGGATGGAGACCCGAGGAATGGCGGTAAGATCAGATTCAATGTAATAGCACTTTGTATGCAGAGAATAATAATGAATAGCAGGTGGAGTAGCGTTAGGAGAAGAGAATAATAGTGAATAGTGCGTTTAGACCAGTGGAAGTGTCAGAGCTGCCAGGCTAGCTATTCTGCATAGGATTCAGTGTCAGAACAGGGAGTTACAAAGCAAAGTGAAGCCAAAAATGGCGTTGGAGAAATGACAGAGGTTACAGCTAGAATTTAGCTGAGAAAATATGCCTGAAATGATCTGCACATGAGGGCCATAAAACAAATGGCTCAAGATAATTATGCAAGGCAGGAATACGCCTGCTCTGATACCATGTTAAACACACATGGGCAGCCATAACAACATTAAAGATAAAACATGCAATACATTTTTATTCACAAATGATGTATATTTATGGTACATTATGTGACCGTTGGGATTCACATCCCAAGGTCCCTTGGACTGCTTTGTCCATTCGAATTCCACACTAACCCATTTAGGATTAGGTGTCCAACAGTGTGTGTGTATGTGTGTGTGTGTGGCTATGCCGATTGTGATATGGGTGGGCTAAACCCGAAATGATATATAACGTGTTTGATAACTCCGGTGGGTCCATAAAGCACCTTATGTATATGTTCATAGCACCGATTGTGATTTGCGATTGGGTTTCAGACCTGATATATTTATTAAATTGGGTCAATTCCTTTTCAGTTCCACTTTATGTGTTTTGCGTCGATTTTGCTGTGTAAACGAAAAATTAGTGTTAAAGCTGAATCCAAAGGAAAGGCAGATTTAAAGTTATAATGTAGGTTTTTGGGCAGAACAAAAATGGTAAATGGTTTTATTGGAGCTCACCTAATCCCACTCAACATTCAACACGTAGTAGTCAGGTGGAGAGAGGAAACTGCCCTTTTCTAGTGGGTATTCTCTGGGCGTATGTCCCACCTGAAACCTTTATAGACCATCTGATCTGAAAAGCATAGATCAATGGCGGGGATGAATAGGCGGGAAGTATACCTCGAAAATTGTGTGAAGGTGTAAAAAGCATGTTTTATAATATATTTTCATTGTAAAAGGTTTACAATAGAAAAGCGCAGATATAAAGGATTTACACCAAAGTCCAACATTTCCATAGTTATGTGGCCTAAGGGTGCATAAGTTAAGTTTTACAGTAATTTTTGGGTCGATTATGATGTGCAATGAAAGTCAACGAAATGTTGAATGGGCAGATTTGACAGGTTTATAAAGCAAGATTTAGTATTTTGAGTTCTGGATTAATCAGAAGTTCGTGTTAATTTCGCTGTGTAAAGTGGATAATCTGGATTAGAGCCAAAGGTAAAGAGGAAGGCAATATGGTATGTTTCTTTGCATTTTGGCCAATCAGAATGCTCATGTAAGCCCAGGATTGTACAAACTAAACATGTTTCATTACGGCTAAAAATAATTAAACATCATTAGGGAATTTACAGAGGAATTTGGCAGCGGATCAATAGAGCAAGCCAGCAGTTATCATCCCCTTCTGAATCCAATTATGTTCTTGTTATTTCATGTTCTTTGAGGTGTCTTTTACCCTTTATAAAATTATGTAATAGTTTTTACTTCATATAATTAGAAAAGTAGTTAGATAATTTGGGCAATTTTAGAAATCAACAATTATTCCCCAATGTATGAAAAGAGGAAAATTTACTAAGAAAGGGTTCGAATTTTGGAGAACCTAGAGACTAGGCCACTGTATTCCTGATATTATAGTTGATTAATGAAAGAATCAGAAGTTTCCATGAGTTGTTGCATATAATTTTGTAAGCTTCTCTGTCATGTGTCATGCTATGTTTTCTTCTTTTCAAGTATAGTAATGAAGTTGCAGGTATTTATTTTCCTGTGTACATCAAGTTAAAATTCCTTAAAAGAGTGCTCCTATACTTGAAGTCCTCATTTCCTTTCTAAGTTATAGATAATAGTTTCTGTGAAAGACCATCATATTGTCTATGATTCAGTTCTCATTATCATAGTTCCTCTAAGTTATAGATAGTAGTTTCTATGAAAGATCAACATATTATCTTTAACTTCTCCTTCAAACTTTCTTCATTCATCATTTATATCTAGCAACAAATGGCATTCCGAGATGTTCTATTCATACATGTATTAAGAGTTAAAGACCAAGTTTTCTAGGTCCTTCATTTGAGAACACAACAAATAACAAGTGACAGTAAATAATATTTATTAATGTCTTAAGCACAATTTCCCCACAGCCAGGAAATTGGTTTCTTAAGGAACAACAGTGCCAATTGGTTTTGTGGTTGTTTGCCATACACTGCAACATCATTTTGAGGACTTTGTTGACAACTTCTACCTTGAAATTGGATTGAGGGTAGTATGGGGAAGCAAAATCATGGGAAAAGCCAAGGTGTTGGGATAAATCTTGAAATATTTTGTTTTCAAAATATTTTCCATGATTGGATACCAACTCCTTGGGAACACCGAACTGTGTTATGATGTGGTTAAACAAAAATCGCGTAGTGGTTTCTACGATGATATTGTATGTGAGCATGGCCTCTGCCCATTTGGTGAAATAGTCGACGATAACCACAATGTACTTATGGTTGCCTAATGATGGGGGATTGTGGTCATGAATTCCATGCCACATTTTTAGAAGGGGCTGACGATGATGACTAGGTGTAGGGGATCTGGTGGGGCTCATGCCTTATGAGCATATTTTTAGCACTGCACACATCTTGTGACTACTTGAATAGACTCATGGAAAAGGGTGGGCTAGAAATAAATGGCATGAAGGACTTTCTGACCAATGGCCATCCCTGAGAGGTGGCCACTGCAAGCCCCACTATGGCAATAATTTAGGACCTGCTCAACTTGTTCATGGGTAAGGCATTGGTGGAGGATGGTTTTGATGCCTCGTCGATAGAGGACATCCCCCAGAAGGAGGTAACAGGGGGCCTGGTGCCATATGTGCCTCCATTTATCATGAGTAAACTGAGGTTTGAAATTATGAGTTCATAAAAAGAGGAGGATGTCATCGTACCAACAGTCATTTGTTGATACTAAGAACAAATTTTCGTCGGGGAATGCATCATTAATGGGGGATCCCTAGGCGTCTATTGGGATATCAGTGATGAACTCGACAAGGATAAGGGCCTTCTTTCTCTTGGGGGAGGAAAAATGAAGATCGAATTCTTGGAAAATGATGACCCATCGAGCGTATTTGTGGTTCATCATACGATGAGTGAGAAAGTATCCCATAGGGTTCATATTTTCTACTACAATGGTGGTCCGTAAGATTATGTAGTGTCGAAGCTTTTGTACAGAGTGGACAAGGGCTAAGGATGCTTTTTTGTCTAGCTCATACCTCAATGTAGGCCCGGAGAAGTTATTGCTGACATACGTGCTCTCTATTATGAGGTCCTTCTTGGAATAATACCCCAACAATGGCTACTTCAGATGCTAAGAGGTATAAGGTATAGTATTTGTTATGGTTAGGAGGGTTAATCAAAGGTTCCTAAGACAATGCATCTTTTAGGGTGTCAAATGATTCTTGTGCCTCCTGGTCCCAGTGGAAATGGATATCCTAATGAAGCAGGCCCAAGAATTCATGCACACAGGTGGCATAGTCAGGAACAAAGCAGCAAAAGAAGTTGGCCTTACTTTGCAAGCTTTGGAGCTGCTTTAATGTTCTTGGAGGTGAAATTTCCTTGATGGCCTAGACTTTGAGAGGGTCAAATCTAATATCTTGCTGAGAAATAATGAATCCTAGTAGTCATCCTGGGTTAACATAGAAGACACACTTGAGAGGGTTCAATCATAGGTTATATTCTCGACATCTTTGAAACACCAGGAAAAGGTCCTCCAAATGGTCATCGCACATTTTGGATCATATAGTAAGGTCATCCAAATAGGCGAGAATGATATTAGCAAGATCATGGAAGATATAATTCATGGCTTGTTGGAAGGTAGCCCCAACATTTTTAAGGCCAAAGGGAATCAATCGATAGGAAAATGTGCCCCATGGGATTGTGAAGGTTGTTTTATACTGATATGTCTAGTTAATTTGAATTTGATTATACCCAGAGAACCTGTCCATGAAGGATAGGACCTCATGACCTACACAAGCGTCAATAAATTGGACAATGAATGACATAGGGTAATTGTCCTTGGGACATGCAAGAATTAAATGAATACATCTGTTGAAATGTGGCAACAAGAATATTCCAATTTTAATTTGTCCTTGAATTAAAATTCGAATTTAGTCTCACCAGCTACTTGAAAAATAATTAATTAATTCATCTTGAGTTAATTAGTTGGAGAAATTCAAGTTAGAAGTCTTTCTGAAGTCATGCAACAATTATCCATTAAATTAAGGATATTATCCCTTAATTAAGGAGATAAGATTGAGTTATATTTGAGTTTTAATTAGTTAGCTCAGTTTACTGAGTTAAGTCCAATTAAATTACTTCCAAACTATTGGAGGAACTAATTGGGAGTTCAGTCAGTTAATTCATGCATGCATCCAACTAGTGTACTCCAAATAATTGAAGATTATCTCATTATTAACTCATGCATGTCTATTCTAAGAAAGACCCAGTTGAGATTAAAGACAGGGACAATGTACTATCAGTTGCATTTATTTTCCTATAAGGAAACTCATGCATGCAGAAGGAATTAATTCCTTGAGGATTGATAGTTTTACAGGGTGTGAGATCAGTGTGAGTGATCAATGTTACACTTGGTAACAGGAGGATCACCCAGGAGAAACTGTGCAAGGAAAAAAGACCTTGGAGGGCAGTGTGGAAGACTTATGAGAAGTCTATTTTTCCTCTGAGCATCTGTGAGGATTGTACGGAGAGCTGGCTAGCTGAGAGAGCTAAAGCTTTATGTAATTTTGAGATATTTCCAACTTGTATGATAATACAGATAGTGGGGTTTTTAGCTGAGGCTTACCCCTGAGTATTCTTCTATGTTTCATGTGCATTGATTCTTCTTCTAGTTATATGTGTTCAACTTGATCTTGCTCAAATCTATTAAGTTTCCACAGGTTTGATTGTAGAAGTAGATTAAAGTATTTTTCTTTAATTATATTGCATTATCAGGTTAATCTACAGTCAGAATTCCTACATGGTATCAGAGAAAAGGTTATCAAAGCTATGAACAGTATACTGAGAAGAGAATTTGAAGTTTGAAGTTTGGGGTTGCAGGTGCAAATCCAATTCATATCATACTTTAGGTTGGTCAATGTCATTTTATGGCTTGATACTCGAGTATGCCTTGGAAGGCAGCTTGAATTACATTGCATGGAAAGATAGAATGGAAGTTGTATTAGAAGACAATGGCTTGAAGGATTTCATTGATCAAGAAATCCCAAACCCAACTGCAGCTAATGCACAAGAGTTGGATGAGTGGAAGAAGTGTGTGGCGAAGGTGAGATGGATCATCCTGGAGGGAGTTCAAGACCATATTGTCTCGAATCTCCATGGAAAGGATACTCCATTTTCAATGTGGAAGACATTGAAGAACCTCTACCAAAATAGTAGCGACTAGAGGAAATTGGTGCTTAAGGATAATCTTTGAAAAATCAATATAGAGAAGGGTGATACTATTTCCACATATCTGAACAAGTTCACCACCTACAGAGATGGGCTTGGTAGTGTGGGAATAACTACTTCTGACGATGATATGGTGAGCCTCGCTCTCCTCGGCCTTCCAAAGAGCTGGAATAGCTACCAAGACTCTATGAATGGAAGGGAGAAACTACCTGATTGGGAATGACTGTGGTTGGATCTAATGTACGAGGAGATCACGAGTGTCGAGTCATAAGAAGGGTCTCTTTCACCTCTAATTACCTCACATTAATTTGTCAATCCAGGAACGTTTTGTTATTTCAAACAGTGTCTCAGTCTGAGGCTCAAATTTTCTAGAGTAATTCTAGTAGTATAGTGCTCAAGAAAATACAAGAGTAAACGGATGCTAGAAATAAAATCTACTTACAGCAAAAGACCTTAAAGCCTAAATCATTCACTAGGAAAAATAAGCAATATATTAGTCAAGGGTCCAGTGACAATAACTCATCCCTTTAGAAACTAATGCAACCAAAAGTAATCAAGGAACAGATCATCGATATGGGCACCAGACAGCAAATGCCAATGCCCGCTACAGTCTCAGATCATTCTACACACCACAACAATCAATAACGCAAATAACAAGAAATGGAACAGCAATAAGGAATGGAACAGCAACTAGGAAATGGAACAGCAACTACGAAATTGTAACAGCAATTGAGTTTAATAAGAAACAACACCTTAATCTACAGGAATAAATGCAATCAATCATATCCTACAGGAATCAAATGGCAGTCTTCTATCTTTAAGGATGAATCGAACAACACATAGAAATAGAACAACATTGATTAATGATGGAATATGGAACAATACGAGAAAGTCAAATATAAATGTACAGTAGCTTAACACATGTCACACCTTAATAGTAATATGATCTTTGGTGATCCAATTGTCAATCTTAGTTATAAGTAATACGACTGTATTTCAGAATGGAACAGCAACGCCCATAGGTTCAACAATTGCAAGGGAATATAATTTCTAAGATAAGTCAATAATACCAAAGGATAAGTGCATAACACAGATACTTTGTAATGGAACAGCAACAGTATTCTATAAAGACCAGCAATATCAGTACCTAAAGAAATAACAATGCGTTACAGAGTTATGATGTCTCTGTCTCAAGAAATAATATCACTTAATGAATCAACTGTAACAGAGATGTGAAGTAAAAATAACAGAACATATCAGATTACCGAATAAAGCTAAAGAGTAAACCACACATAAACCAAAAGTAATAGTACAGGAGCAAGTGTTCCTCCAGGGCCGGGCCCTTAGCCTCCAGGGGTACACTGCTTGAAGTTATTCCAAAATCACAGATGAAATAGCAACCAAGTTTGTATTAATGCATAAAACAGAGTTACATTGGATCACTTCTCAATGAGAGTCGATGATCAAAGTCTCAATTTTAAGAGAAATTACATAAAAACATGACCGACCCCCCAGCTAAGAGTGCTGCCCCTTTTTATATTGGCGAAGGAGGAGATGTCTAGGTACAAAAATAGTTAAAGTAGCGATCCCTCAAGATCAAAGGATCCTGAGGGATTCACCAAATTGTTGGCTCTTAGTTATTTCTTTACTTTCTTGCATCGAGCTGATATCTCCATCTCCTCTCCTTGGCTGATACGCTTTGATTTAGTTTGCCTTGTTTGTGTGTGGTTCCCTGCCAAAGGGACAGCAGTTATTTTGTCTTCTTCCTTTCCTTTGGAACATCAATCTTTTGTTTTTCCTTCTTCCTGCATAAGAAAATGACAATTGTCAGTGTTTTCGTTTTGCATATTAATCTTATAGATTTTGTCACAATTCCTTAGTATCTTCCTAGTTCATGATGCAAAAGGTTTGTAAGTTTTAATGAAAAGAAGCTAAAATAATCACCAAAAACATACCTTCTTTAGTACTCCACACACCCCCCTGCTTACCCTTTTTCATGCCCTCATGAAAACGTTGTAGTTGACATGTAAGGCCATGAGAGAGTAGGCTGGAGATGGCATCTCATGCAGAGGTTTACAGCCATGATGTATAACTAGGTGTTCAAAGAAATGGCGAAGTTGACCCTCAGGCATCTCATACAGGGCTTGGTATCCAGGCGCAGGATGCCAAATAATTGGACTCCGGTATCTATATCCTAACCAGGAT
>APFE030495133.1:21043-58790 GCA_000404065.3 Pinus taeda | reverse complement strand
TAGTTATATTGCATTATCAAGTTAATATATAGTCAGAATTTCTACAACCATACGAAATTGAATAGGATATTTGAAAAATTGTAAAGTAAACACACAATGCAATCACATTCAGACATGAAACATAAATTTAACTCCTTTGCAAAAATCTCTTCATATATATTCAAGTTGATTCAACCATTATATATGTAGATCCATATTAAATTGGGATTTGTTTAAAACATCTTTTAGGACTCTCATTACAAGCTCAGAATCATAACAAGATTACAATGAAATGATCTACAAAATATAGGTCCTAATTTTAGGAACATAACGACCTCCTTCTCACCTCTCTCTTCCTCAGCTTGATCTGCATACCTATATATAATCTTCGGCCTCTTGAATCTTGTTTGTGCTCGCTTATCGTGGTCCACACTAACCAATTTGAAAATATTTGTATTTTCTTGGTACACATTTACTTGATCTCTTCAACTTCAATAGCTCGATCCATTTTTTTTGGATTTGACAAGTTCTAATGTAACTGCTTGATCTTTTACTTTTTGCTTTCTTCTTTTTTGATGTGCTTTCTGGCCCGATTAGCCATATTTTTTCCATATTGTGCATTGTATTTTTCTGCATCTATTTTAGACCAAAACTAATCACAAAAATGAAGGACCCAACAGATAATCAAGGGAATAATTGGAGAGATCCAAAACATATTGATGAGAAATTCAATGTTAGTATTAGATGAAAAGAACTCAAATAACTTGAAGAATGGATGATTTTTTTTGTTTTTATCAAACCATAAACACCTTGCTACATGACGAAAAGTAGATGCATGAGACCATAAATAACTAAGGGGTCTAATTCTCCCCCCATAGTAGGTGCCAAAACATGGGATCTATCTCCACATTTTTAAATGACTATGTCATATCTTAATGCAACCTATAATTTGTCCCTAGCTAGTGAATAGCATTGTAAAGTAGGGCATATTTGGATGGAAAATATTGAGGTGAATACATGGGAGTTATGGTTCTAATGCAGGTTAGTTTGTGGGAGTCTGAGGAAGGACAACCCAACCCACTAGCCACCTTCAATCTTGGTTCTAGTTTAATTATGGATGATTTGATGGAGAAGCCTAAGAATTATTACCTAAAATAGAGGGCTACATGTTTAAAGGGTTATCTTGGGATATATGTTAAAAAATTTTAATTGTCTGGTGGTGTGACATCCCCAGATATATTTTTTCTTATGAATTCCATGTAAACATTTCATCTATTTTTATTTTTTTTTAAAGAGAGAAGGTGGGTTGACCAGGGGACATGGATTCCAAGGACTGAGGATTGTTGATTGCTTCGGGATGTTTAGGTTACTTGTTGTAGGACAATATGAATTGTGTGATGACCATTAAAGGATTTTTGGTATGCTTTTAATAAACGGTTCTTATGAATTAAATGGAGCAGCGAGGGAAGGATAAAGTCCATGATTGCTTGGAACAGTTGACAATACAGAAAAGGACCAAAAATTATGAGAAAAGGGTTTACATTGATAGAAAGAGAGAGGGAGGCCAATGACTCAAGAGGAAATATCAATTTGGAAAAGGAAGGATGTAGTCAATAAAGAGGAGTAGGTTCACACTAAAAAGAGTAATCACACATATGAGAACAAAGATCAACAAGCAGAAAGGAATCATGGGCGTCGAAATGAAATCATTGTACCTCATGGAGGTTGTGCGTCAATGTTTGGGTCCATATCTCATGCAACCATAGCATTCAACTATGGTCGTAGTGAAGGTGTAAGCCTTGAAGGCCATTTTGTAATCCCATGCAGCCTTACACTATAACCAAGGGTGGAGGTAGATGATCTGGCAGTGGGGATGATCAGAAGGATCAATGACCCACATCATTGCAGGGCCTTCCTCCTCGTGATGTCAGCAAGGGAGGGAGAAGTTACCGCAACAACCATGGTTATCAGATGGACCACAGGGAGTCAACTGTAGATATCTTGATGGGAGTCCTCCCCTATGACATAAGTGGGAAATAGATGAGGCCCCTCTTACCATCAAATGGGTGGGTACATAGTAGACTGTCGGATCAAAATTCAGATCCTAAAATGGAACTGTGAGTGTGGGGGTAGGGCTATCTCATAAGTGCCATCAATTGATTTTTGGCTTATGCGTCATCGCATGGTGGTGGGGCTACCATTGCATATTAAACTTATGCCTAGTCATAAAATTGTGGAGAAAAGGCAACATCACACCATGGTCACTGATGTGTTGGCATAATATTTCTCATGGGATGGATCGTGATGGAGGTCCAGTTGTTTAAATATATAA
This sequence comes from Pinus taeda, assembly GCA_000404065.3. NCBI lineage: Eukaryota > Viridiplantae > Streptophyta > Pinopsida > Pinales > Pinaceae > Pinus > Pinus taeda. Next base: position 56,479 of record APFE030495133.1, on the reverse strand, counting down.
ATGCACATATAATAAGATAAAATGGATTATACATTAAGAAAAAGGTGTTAACGTGTGTGTGTGTGTGTAATGGGTTATAAATTAAGAAAAAGGTGTTAACATGTGTGTGTGTGTGTGTGTGTGTGTGTGTGCACATGCGTGTGTGTGTGTGTGTGATAATGTATTAATTACTATACCATGTGGTGGAAGGGTAATAGAAGGACATGGCATTAGGTGCACCTCATGGTCAAGTGACATGGTGAGGTGGTATCATGTCATGTGCACATGCACATGGTCCTGTAGAGCGATGACATACTAAAAACTAATCAAACTTTGAAAGAGATTAATTCACAATCTAAGAGCCCAAATTGGGAAAAAAGAATTATATCACTGCGAGAATCTCACCAAGACGAGTGTTATGATGACATCCAAATTGAGCCTCTGAAATTTTAAAGGGAGTCAATATATATATAATATATAGATATATATATATATATATATATATTATATATATATATATTATATATTATATATATATATATATATATTTATTATATATATATATTATAATATATATATATTACACCATTTCTCTAATTGTATTAAGGGATTTGGGTTAGTAAGTGAACACTTTGTCATGGGTAAGGTTGGGTTCTATAGGTGGTAGAAATGATATGGAAGGTAGTGATATAGGTGGATTTTGGTGGCCACCCACCTATTCCACTTGGACCCCCACCACTACCTCTTTCAGTGTTCTTAGTTTCCTTAATTGTAGCACAATTTACTATTTTTAGCAATTTTTTGGGCCCTGAACTTCCGGAGTCGTTTTGAGGCCCTAAATGACGTTTTTTTGGAAAATTTCCTTCAACAATTTTTATAGAATTAATAATTTTGGGTTTAGTCCTCGAAGAGATATTTCCAACAAGGTATCATATGTGTCAAACGGAGATAATATGACCAAGTTACGACCCCGGGAAGTTGGTTGCCCAACTAACCCCAACGGGGCCCATATCTTTCTTGGTGCTACATCTCCTCGTGTTAGGGTTTTGGTTGCTAAGGGTTTTCTCTTATTGTTCAATAATAAAAAGGCCCTTGAGCCTCATTGTAACTCAATTTAGAGGCATGTAGACACCACATCTCTTCTCAGAGATAAGCTACTGTCGCCCAACCTAATCTTATTTACATTCTATTTGTAAGCATATTTTGGTATTTGATATTAATGAAATGAAGTGTTATTTTTGTTGCATATTTGTATTTATGGTTATATCTATAATTTGTTTCATTCTTGTTTAAATCCGGATTAGTGGTATCAAAGTGGTCTTCTCTTTCTTTGTTTTTCTTTGCATGTCCCCAATGAGGTTGGGATATAAGGAGTTAGGGCTCAATCCAGTTGAACCTTTACAAGATCAACCTCGCAAACCCCGATGGCCACCCATGGGTGAAGAAAAGAAAGATGAGGGAGCAAGAGATCCTATCAAAAATATTATCAAGGAGGCCCTTGAGAAACAAAGGAATGTGATGATGGACAACTTTGCCCAAATCCTTCAACAGTTGCCCACCGATGACACATCCACATCCGACAGCCACTCTGGAGGTTCCACACCTTTTATGGTACAAGTAAACTTTGAAATTCCCATATTTGAGGGCCAAATAGATGTAGACGATGTAGACAAATGGTTAAATTTGCTAGAAGGATATATTTTTGTTCATGATTTTTCCAGCCAGGAAAATATTACTTTTGCTCTTCTCAAAGCCACCCCCACATCAAGGACTAGTGGGAAACCTACTGTGAGCATAAGGATGAAAGTATAGCCTCACTGTTTTCAGCCACTCCCACTTGGAATTCATTCTGAGATGCCATCAAGGAGGAGTACTACCCTATCGGGAGCTATGAGGACAAATACATAAAGTGGACCATGCTGCAGCAGGGAAGTGACCAAGATGTGCTAGAGTTTACCAATGTTTTTCATACCCTTCGCACGAAGTTGGGTATCAAGGATTCTGAGAAACATTTGGTACTCAAGTACCGCGGATGCCTACACTAATATATCTAGGACAAGATGGAGTTCCTTGACATTTCCTCGCTTGGCACAGTGTACCGGCACATTGTCAAGATCGAGCAAAAGTTTAAACAGAAGAAGAAATACTTTGGATCTACAAATCCAAAGCAAGGGAAAGGTGACCCCAAACCGTAGAACAAAGGACAAAGTTAAGGCAAGATGGTACAACCCACCAAAGCCAAAAAAAAAAGTACAACATTGCAAAGCCCAAGAAGCACATAGGAAAGTGGTGTGAGTTCCATAAGAGCTCCACTCACAACACAAGTGAGTGTCGAGCCAAGCAGTCATTGGTGGCCGAACTAAAGGCTTCGAAATCAGATGCATGCTCTAACTTTGAGTCAGAACCCAACAAGGGGAATGACAAAGGGAAGAAGATTATTGATGCGAATCCTAAAGCCACCATTGCCACCATGAAGATCCAGAAGGAGGAACGCGAAGATCTAGAGGAGGAGGAGAGTCTCTTCCACTCCTAGATGTGGGTAAAGGGTTCCCCAGTACAGTTCATTGTCGACAACAGGAGCCAAAAGAACCTCATTGGAGTAGAGGTCATGAATTGGCTGGGCTTACTGACCATAGCACACCCACAACCATACACCATTGGGTGACTTCACCAAGGATGAGATATTCGCATAAGCCAACAGTGTTGCCTTCCATACATCATCAAACCCTTCACTGATTAGGTACTATGTGACGTTGCTCCCCTTGATGTTTGTGATGTTTTATTAGGCCAACCATACTTGTGGACACGACATGTTGTTTATTATTCAAGGCCTCGTGTTTTTATTGTTACCTTGGGAAATAAGTTTTACATGATACTGGAGGTAGCACCGCCTACTGCCATCTCTCTCGTTACTGCAAAAAAATATAGTAAGCTCATTTCCAAAATCGTGAAAATTGCTTTCCTGATGATAAGCCCTTAGGGAAAGAAGAAGATGATGACCACAACCTCCAAATAGGACCCCTCCACACAACAACAACAGATGGACAAGGTCATGGAGGAGTACAAGGACATCTTCACCTCCCCCGCAGGGGTGCCTCTACACCTTTAGGTCAAGCATTCCATTGATCTGACCTGAGGTGCATCGTTTCCCAATGATCCGATGCTCCATTCTAGAGAATGATTAAATCAATAGGCATATTTAGGAGCTAATTTAGAAAGGTCACATTAGGCCGAGTTCAGTACCCTGTTGGAGCCTGATCGTGTTGGTATGGAAGAAAGATGGGACTTGGAGACTTTGTATTGACTATCGGGCATTGAACAAGATCACTGTCCAGAATAGGTACCCAATCCCATGGATTAATGACCTTCTGGACCAACTCAAGGGGGGGAATATTTCAGCAAGATTGAATTGAAGTCTGGATATCACCAGGTACCAATCGAACCCTTTGATGTATGGAAGACTGCCTTCAAAGCCAAGGACGACCTTTTCGAATGGTTGGTTATGCCTTTAGAGTTGATGAATGCTCCTACAACTTTCATGAGGCTAATGGATGACATCTTGCGACCATTCACCAACTCATTTGTAGTGGTATATCTAGATGACATCCTAATCTCCAACCAGAGTTGGGAAAAGAACCTCCACCACATCTGATAGGTTTTCCAAACACCGTAGAAACACAAGTAGTGTGTCAATTTTGAGAAATGCACTTTTAGCATGACCCAAGTTCAGTATCTAGGACACATTATTGATGAATGGGGGGTGCATGTGGATCCAGCCAAGATCCAAGTCATTCAGGATTAGATAGCCCCAACCACTCTAACGGATCTCCACAACTTTCTGGGTCTTTCTAATTTCTACTGCAGGTTCGTGTTGTGGTTGTCTCATATCACTTGGCCCTTGAGTCAAGTCACCAAGGGAGGAGTCAAAGAAATTTTTTTTTGGTCTGAATCTCAATCGAAGGCATTTGCAGAGTCGAAACATTGCCTCTACTCTGCACCAATGCTCACAATACCATACTTGCAAGAACCATTTGAGATCGTGACAAATTCCTATGACTATGCTATTGGGGCAGTCCTCACTCAACAGGGGCATCCAGTGGCATATCATAGTGAGACACTTTTAGACAAAGTTTGGAAGTATCCCACTTATGACAAAGAGATGTATTATATTGTGCAAGCTTGCCGAAAATGGAAGAATTACATTTTGGGGAAGGAAATGATCATCCACACAAACCACTGACCCCTATAGTTCATACAAATGCAAGGGAAGTTGCAGAATGATTTCCATCATAAGTGGCCTACATACCTACAAGAATTCCATTTGAATATAAAGTGCAAGAAGGGTAACACCAATGATATTGCATACTACCTCAGTGTACCACCGATCATGGTGTTAACCATTGTGCTCAACTCTTGTTGGCATGAGAATTTTGATTGGAAACTTGTCTACAAAAGTGACCTAGAACTTGACCACACATACCATAGGCTCTTGGAGGGTCAGAAAGTTCCATATTTCCACCTCCAGGATGCTTTGTTATGCCACCTAGGACACCTTTGTATTTCTTCAAGCGAGTGTGCCAAGATGATTTCAGAAGCACACTACAATTGGGTCGCTGGGCATTTTGGGGTCGAGAAAACGATGGCAGTACTGCAGAAGTATTTCTATTTGCCAAATCTTCAACGAGATGTCAGGAAGTACATCAGATCCTACACTGCCTACACCATTGCCAAACCGACCATCAAGAAGCAAGGCCTCTATACTCTGCTTCCTACCCCTATTCAACCTTCGGAATCCGTCTCAATGGACTACATGTCGGGCCTTCCTTCTACTAAGCATGGCAATGAATGTGTTTTTGTGGTCATCGACAAATTCTTGAAGACAACCTTTATGGTGGCCTGCAAGAAGAATATCACAATAGAAGCCACTGCTAAACTCTTCTTTGAGTGAGTGTGGGTAAACTTTGGGATCCCACAGTCTATCATCTCAAATCAGGACAATAGGTTCCTCAGTACATTTTGGTCCAATACCTGGTTGATGTTGGACACCAAGCTCACTAAGTCCACAACTTTCCATCCCCAAACTGGTGGCTAGACAAAGGTCATCAAGAGGATGATCATACACATTCTGCACATGTACAACTCAAAGCATCCATGCACATGGAATGAGAGCCTCCCCTATGTCCAACACAACTATAATGAGCTCTCCATATCTCGACTAGCCACAACCCTTTTTAGGTGGGCTTGGGATTCTAGCCACTATGTCCCATTGAGGTGGCCATACCATTTGTAGCGACTCAGGTAGATTCAGCTCATGTCCTGTCCAAATTTGATAAGGAAAATAACTTCATTGAGTACATTCAACACATCTGCCAATAGCTCCATGACATATTGGACAAAGCCAATGCTAAGTACAAGCAGCAGCATGATCAACATCGGGTGCCAGACAAGCTCTAGGTGGGCAACAAAGTTTGGCTACATTTGCAGAAGGAGTGCCTCGCTGAGCCCCACTGCGAGATTCACCTGGTTTGACATGGGACATACACTAAACCCAAGGTTGTGGGAGATAATGATTTTGAGCTTAGCATTCCCCCATTCCTTGGCCTGCACCCAATGTTCAATATGGATCGCCTTCAACCATAATTTCCACCATTATTGGACACATATGACATTGCATAACATCTCACACCAATAGAGATAAATCCAGACTGCGTGGAACATGCTACAACTGATTAGATCATAGACACATAGATCAAGAACACTAGCTAGCAAAAGATCCATCTGTATCGATTTGTCAAAGACAGCCAACTCTTGCACCAAGGCAAATGGCTCACCAAGGACCAAGTTCAGCAGAATTTTCCCCATCTCATGGGGGGACTCAATGCAACGGATACAATTGTTTCCTAAGGGGATAGGAATGATCCAAGTGGATGTTGGTGCCCACCCTCCTATTCCACTTGAACCTCGACCACTGCCTCTTTCAGTCTTTTTAGTTTCCTTAATTGAAGCACAATTTACTATTTTAGCAGTTTTTGGGTCCTGAACTTCTAGAGACATTTTGAGGCCCTAAACCAGGTGTCATACATGTCGAATGGAGATAATATGACCAAGTTACGACCCTGGGAAGTTGGCTTCCCAACTAATCCCAACGGGGCCCATAAACTCTTGGTGTTACATATCCTCAGGTTAGTGTTTTGGTTGTTTAGGGTTTTCTCTTATTGTTCAATAAAAAAAAGGCCCTTAAGCCTCATTGTAACTCAGTTTAGAGAAATGTAGCCACCACATCTCTTCTTAGAGATAAGCTACCATCGCCCGAGCTATTCTTATTTACATTCAGTTTGTAAGCATATTTCAATATTTGATATTAATGAAATGAAGTGTTATTTCTGTCGCATCTCTGTATTTATGGTTATATTTGTAATTTTTTGCATTCTTGTATAAATCTAGATTGGGTAGTTTGTGGGCTTTTTAGTCTTTGGTCACCCCCATAAGGCATATCATCACCAGGTTTTAGGGAACTTTTATTAGATTTTCCTTTCATTTAGGCTAAATTTGTCTTTGTATTCTATCTGGCTAGCTTGATGTGTTTCTACAATAAGATATGTTCTTATTCACTGGGTTCATTCTAGCTTTTGGCTTAAAGGTGGATTTTTGTGGATGCAAGTTGCTGACTCTACGCTTGGGCTTAAGGTGGATTTGGGCTTTGGGTTGGTGGTAATATTTGTGTCTTTTGGTCCATACTTCCCTAGTTATTTAGTTATGCATTCTCAATTCAGGGTTTTCTTTATTTGATGTTGGTTCTATTATCAATTCTTTGGTATTTTCTATTAGTGGGCATGTCTTTCTTGTAATACTCTTAATCCTTCCCCTTCTATTAGCCTTCTTGGTTGTTCTTTATTTCTCATGGCTTTTAAGGGATAGAGACTCTTAATGCTTTTCAAGTCTAGGAAGCATGTTTCTTTCCACTTTATTTTCCCGAGCCTTTCATTTTCTTAAGCCTAGTTTTCCTCTAGATATGCTTTATGTTTTTCCTTTCCTTTTGGTTTACTTAGCTCTCATCGATTCTAGTCCATTATGTTTTATTTTTCCTACTTATATAATGTGGATAATAATTTCATCAGGATGCAGATAAGGGAGAATTAACAGAGCTACTCTCTCTATAACTATGGATTCTCATCATTCATCTTCCTCTCAACCACACATTCAGGCTACTACTCATTGTTCTATGGATCATTTTGTGGATGTGGTTCCTGAGAGGGTTTGAAGAACCATCTCAAAAGTTGAGGAGGAGGTTTGATATGGATGCAAGTACGTTCTGGATCATCATGTTCATAGGGAAATAAGGAGTTGGATCATTGGGATTGGAGCTTATACTCAATCTCACTAGACCTCCTACGTTCATGTGGTCAATATCCACTCACATATAAAAATTCTTATGGGAATATTTCTCATTGAGAGCGTTGATACTAAACAAGAGATATTAGTCTACATTTTACAAAAATTGGAGAAACTAGAGAATCTAGATAACAAAGTCTATGTTTTGGCTAAGAAGATGTTATGCATTACCTTTATCCCATATAATGAGGACAATGACTCAAAACCACCAATCTAGATGGACTATTCCTCTGGGTGATATGATCAAGTGATCTTGTGTTTCTGTTGAAATTTTATGATGATGATGATGACGATGGTGGTTAACGTCCACTGAGACCAAATTGGTCTATCGGACCTATAATTTTCTTAGTTTTTAATTGTCTGGCTCCTCGTCTTTCTTGGCGAGATTGATGCTATAGCTTTCTTTTTTTTCTCTACGGTCTTCCATCTCCCTGTATCTTGCATCTCCTTCATCTCCTCTAGTTCTTGGGACATTGGTGTCTTAGCTTTGTGATCTATTTTGGTCGTCCTCTTGAAGATAGATGGTGAAGAAGTTTGGTCTAGGAGATCTGCTTCGCTGTTAAATGAAGATCTATTTTGTGCGGTAGTCGAATCCTCATAACTGTTGATGCTTGAGGGGTTATCAAGTTCACTTTTTTGTTGTTGGGCGGGGCTTTCTCCCTGCTTGTCTTGAGAGTTGTGTCTTTCTTGTAATTCAGAGTTTTCTCTAGAGTATTCTTCTTTGATGATAGTATAGTGTTCTTTTTGTGCTCCTTCCCACCATGTAGATCTGTGGTGGTTTTTTCTAGCAGAATTTTTTTGGGAGGCTTTTGGGCAATTTTTGGCTAGATGGCCCGTCTCAAAGCAGGATTGACATCTGAAGAGGACACTTTCATAATCGAGTTTCTGGTTCCACAGATAGTCTTTACTTGTTAGGTTTATTTCAGCTGGGAATCCGGCGCTGAAGTCCATTTCCACACAGATGCATGCATAGGTGGTTCTGGTATATTCCTCTGTTTCTGGGCACCTACAGTAAAATTTCCCAATTGCATTTCCAATGGCTTTTAGTGAGGAGAGATTCCAGAGATGCAAGGGTAGGCTTGGCAATCTCACCCAAACTGGTGCTAAGGTTATGACTGTTGTTGAGGGATCGAATGATGGGTTCCATGGCTTCATGAATAAGCCTGAGTTTTCCCAAAACGAAGGGCCAGAATCTAGAATACATTGTCTTCTTTCAGGATTTTCAAAATTTACTATAAAGAAACCCATAGCACAGGGGTAGATATTAATTTCATCAGAAATGACAGGCTTCCATACCTCCGAGATCCAATTGTGGAGAGCTGTCAACTGTGGCCAAAATCCATTGAATTGGCAGATTCGGGCAATTTTGGAAAACTTCAAAGCCTCATCGAGTGAGGCCTAGACCACCTGGATAGTGGAAGTTGGGGCTTCACTTACAATATGGGCAGGAGCTTGCCCTCCGCAAGTGGACGAAACTGAACCAGCAGCTATTTTCGCAAAGCTGGGAGCCATATTTAGAAGATTAGATCTAGATCTAGCTGTAAAAGATTAGATCTAGAAGCTAGCGGTAAAGAATATTAGATCTAGATCTAGATCTAGCCGCAGAAGATTAGATCTAGAACCCAGCAGCAGAGTCTCAGTAAGTCTTTTAATCTGCAAGAAATCCTAGTAGGAAAATCCTGAATCAAATTACGTACATATTAGAACCCTAACCCTAAGCTTTTTAGGACGAAATATAGTGGCACTAATTTAATTATGACTATAAATACCTGGAAATATATTTTTGTTCGTTATCTTTTTACATATAAATGAGAAGATTATAAATTTTGTGATATGTAGGATTAAAATTTTAAAACTCTCCTGTTGGTCTCGTTTCCCATGTCCCAGACTAGTAGTTGATGGAAATTAGCGACGTATCTCCTTTTTTAAATTTAAAACAAATTCCCTCATCTTATAAAAAAATTAAAAAACCAAAGGGGTTTATTTCTCATGATACCAGTCTCACCAAGATAATGATGTGTGCTATGTGATTCACTAATAAAAATGAATGTATCACATAATTCTTCATGCCCCTCCTTTCCAAACAATTGTAGCCGTGATTACAACACTGGAGTGGTGGCAATGTTATCGAACTCCTCCAATCATAGATTTAAAATGCTCTTGGATTATAGAGTTCCTCAACTAGCTATCTTATAATAGTTTAGGGTCTTTTAACTTGAATGAAGTCATTATGTTGAAAGGAATTTTGAAGGAATTTTTTCCTTTAAAAATTATCTCTATGAGAGGAGAAGAAAGTGTGAACCTCAAATTTAAAGAACAAATCATAATGGATGGGTCATCGATGAATAGGACCTCACCTCTGAAAAATGTTCAAATAATATTAATTCCTTGATAATCCATGAGGACCTTTTTGGTTAAAAAAATTAGCAAGAAAGGCTCAATTTGACTTTAGCCTTAGTCAAATTGAGTAAATCAAAATTCCACATCAACAATACAACTTGGAGGCAATTACTTAGTGTGAAATGGCTCTTGTCACTCAATTAGCTCAGTGAAATTGAGTTAGGGTTTCGGAGTTCAGTTATGCATGTGTTGATTGCTAAAATTTAGCAATCTAGTTTAGTTATTTTTAGTTGTATTCAGTTAATTGACCTCTAACTATTGATAGAGTCAGTTGAAGGTCATTTGTGCAGTGGGACAATAGTCTAACTTAAATATATGTTATTTAATTGATCAATATGCTCAAAATAGCTTATGCATGTAGGGAATTCAAATTGCTCAACTAAGGTGGAGGAGATAAGGTTAGTGTAACATGAGTTGTATACTAGTTGAGTGTACAGTTGTTGCATGGAGTCAAGAGATCGATTCCTTAGAAATTGTGCAAGGAAATAAGGACTTCCCTATTGTTTAGGATCTTGAATTTTCTCAATATTTTGCAAGAAAATAGGAGGTTAAAGGAGGCAAAAATTGTCTAAATGTTGGGTAGAGGCTCTCATTTAGTAGAGAGAACAATTATTCTTTTGCAGGTTACGCTCAGAGCTAGAGCATACAATTGTAATAGTTTCTCCATTCAACTGATTATGCAAAGAGGCTTGAGGGGTTTTTCCCATTTGGGTTTCCCTAGAAATCACTATGTAACTGTTGTTTTTCTTGTTGCGATTCTATGCATGTTATTCTAAATTGTGATTTCTATTCCATATATTAGTAGAGTAGAATTGTGTCTCTCGTTTTTAGTTCAAAATCTTGAGAAGTTGCAATTTCTATCAAATTTATACATGGTATTAGAGCCCTCAAATCACATTAGAACCAATATTTTGAATTTTTCCCTCGGGAATTTCGAATTGTAGCTTTAGTGTAGCAGTTTTTCTTCAGATTCAGGAGAATGTCTTTAAATGGAATAAGATTGGAGTACGCCCTAGAGGGTAGCTCTAATTTCATAGCTTAAAAGGATTGAATGGAAGCAGTGCTTGATGATAATGGTGTGTTAGAATTGTTAATTTTTCATATGGTTCTATGTTGTATCATTTACTTTACACCAAATCCAAACTTCAATTAGCAATAATTAGTATTTCCATTCATCAATAGTAATTGAAGATAGAACAATATATGAAATGACAATGAAGACAATCAACACATCAATAAGAGACACCATATTTGGTCAAATACTAGGGAAGAACCCCACTAGGGGGAAAACCATTTCAAATTATTCTTTTATTAGATTGCCATAAAATGTTTAACATAGACTACAATGAGCCCAACGCAATATGTTTAGAAATATAACCCGACAAATTAAAAACCTAGTTTACAGTGGCAGAATGTATTAGAGACAACTTGATTCAAACTTCAGATAGCTTTAGAAAACCTCAGATGATGGTCAACTATATTCAAACCCCTAGACACTCCCCTTAGGTTAGTGGGTGTGCATCTGTAGCTTCTTGGACATTGTCCTGACCATAGCATGCGTGCGTCCAGGGGAAAAATTTCCAGGTTCTATGCCAGCGTCTGGAACAAAAACCCTAATTTTGTGTGAGCTTCAAATCTGAGACTTTGGATCTATGTATGACCTTTTCCTTTGCCAATGTGCTGAACCAAATCAGATACAAGAGAAGAAGATGCTTGATGTTGTGAATTCTAAATGAGCTTCTAGGTCACTTGTATTTATAGGATTCTAGGGGTGTCCAACAATTTCCATTTTATGTTGAGGCTGACTTGTCCAAGTGTGCATGAGAGTGAAGCAGAATTGATCCAATATCTATGAGTGGGTGAAAAAAATAAAAAACCAAATTTTTCTTGTCTGAACAAGGTGATATTTAGATTGATTTTAGTCCTCTCGAAAAGAAGAACTCATTGGCATCATCATCTCCATCAAATGAGCATTCCAAAGTGAAAATTGACAACAATTGCATATTTTTCACACTCCCTCTCAACTAGGAATAATTCCATTTGTAAAACTTGTCCATCGATCAATGTGTCATCCTATCATCATGTGTACAAATATGCTCAACTCTATCTGCTAAAACATTCTCAGATATAAAAAAGAAGAATCATGTGGAGAAAAAGCTACCACCCTCTATCCATGGGGCAACAACCTAGAATCTCTATCAGCGGGATACTACCGAGAATATCTGTCAGCGGGATACTACCCGGGAATATTTGTCATCGAGATACTACCCACAAATATCTATCATCAGGCTGCTACCCGAAAATATCATGGGGGATCTACAATTCAACCCATATCAAGCAATAGGTGATGTAGGTGAGCTACTACTCAACCCATCCTATTGCCCATCGATCTTCCCAACAATGACCCTTAAGATTCATGTGGTAGAGCACCTGCATTATAATCCTAGTTGGATGAGATACCTAACTTACCAAAGGTAAATATCTCACGCCCCCAAGCCTCCTCACCTTTTGGCCAAACGAGGAGGGATAATCCCAACAAGCCCGTCTTGTGGGTATGATGACAACTAGGGTATACTATGTAAATACCAAGATAGGTTGAGGTACTACTCCAACCCTATGGGTAATAAATAGGGGTGATACTGTATTTTCCAGAGTTCCCTCAATCCCAGGATTCCTTCATCTCAATTCCTCACCCTGGGACCTCAAATAGGGGGGAACAGTATGGCTCAATGTCCTTGATCAATGGTACCCCTTATCAGGAGGGGTCACATCCATCAGTCCAAGATTCTCTCTGAAGACCAAGAACTTCCATTTTGGTAAAGCCTTGGTGAGAATATCTGCAATTTTCTCATTTGTTGATATATGATGGAGTCGAGCAACTCCTCTCTGTACCATATCACAAATGAAGTGGTATCGGATCTCTATGTGCTTGGACTTGTCATGAAACGTGGGATTCTCTGCTATATGGATCCCACTCTTGTTGTCGTAATATATCACGAAGATGACTAATGTTAGGTTCACACCTGTAAATACTTCTTCATGAGGTTTTTTTCCAAAGCTTGATGAGGCACCCTATTTTGAACATATACAACAATGTGTGAAGCTTCGTCCCAAATAAATTTAGGCAACTTTTTATCATGGAGCATCACTCGAGTGGCTTCTACTATAAACCTATTCTTCCTTTCAGCTAGACCATTTTGTTCGGGAGTATATGGCACAATTGTTTCCTTATTGACACCTTCCTTTTTGTAAAATGTCAATGAATTCATTTGACATGTATTCTCCACCATTATCGAACCTGAATATTTTGTTCTTCTTCCTTGTTTCATTTTCAACCAACACTTTGAACTACTTAAATGTTTCGAAGGCTTCATTCTTATGTTTCAAATAGTATAGCCATGTCTTCCTTGAGTATTCATCAATGAATGTGATGTAGTAGATATATCGACTAATAGAGTGCATGGGCATTGGTCCACATATGTCAAAATTAATGAGATGGAGGACGTCAGTGGTATTGTTTTCACTAGAGGGGGATGGTCCCCTTGTCATTTTTCCACTAGCATCTCGAACATACTCCATTATTTTGAGCTTGAACCTTTGGAATCCCTAAGACCAAGTTATCCAATATCAGAAGAGCATCATAGTGGAGATGAGCCATCCTTCAGTGCCATAATTTTCTTAGATGATTTGTATTATGAACTAATGCTAGTAGTGGTATTCTAGTGACCTCGTATAGTCCTTCATATATTGTTCCCAAAGTGAATGAATCTCTCATAAGTGATCCAACGAGACAGGTAAGAACCTTTCCTTTGATGAAAGAAACCCTCATCCTTTGGCTTCCAGAACAGATATTAATACCAAATTCTTCTTTAATCCAAGCACATACATTACATCATGTAGTACAATAGATTCCCCAGAATTCAAATGAAAGTTGACGGATCAAAATGTTTAGAGGATGAATTGAGTTATCTCTAAGAATGATTTTAAAATTTGACTCCCTCTCTACCAAATTAGAGAGAGCTTCCTTGTAACCAGAGAAGTGATCATTGGCCCCACTATCAACCAACCAACTATCCCATGAATCCAAAGGAGATTAACTAGTAAGAGCGGAACTAAGAATATATTCATATTGATTTGAAAAATTACTTTCATACCTGGATAATTTCGACTTTTTGTGGTTGACGATCTTCTTCATGGTCACTTGGAGCATCTTTTCTTCTTCTATCATTTCTTCCATTGCAATCATTCCTTTGTTCATATATCCTTCTTTGATCATTGATCTTTTTGTTGTTTCTTCTAGTATTATAACGTGGTCCATTGTTCTTCTTGGGTCAATCTCGAGCATAGTTCCCTTTCTTATGACATTTCTAGCATTCAATGTTCACATATTCCTTTTTTCCACAAAAATTTTGAGGAGGAGGATTTTTTGACTTTGATGGACCTCCTTTCCCTTTCTTCTTCTTCTTTTCATGAGCGATGTATGCAATGGGTTCTCATTCTTCATTCTTTTGAATCCTTCCTCTTCCTATCATCCTTGAGTCTTCTTGAGTGAGATTTCCAAAAATTTCATCAAATGAAGGGAGGAAATTTGTGTTGCTTATAGTAGTGATGAATTTTCCCAAATGAAGGGAGACCTCTTAGAGTCACAACCACCAGTTCCCTATCAGGCACAACTTCTCCAACTCTTAGCAATTTATCTCTAATACAAGAGATCCTCATTATGTAGGATTGTATGGAGTCCCATTTGTTCATATTTGTGTCTTTGATTTGATCTTTGAAGGTGAAGATTTCATACAATATGTTGACCTCATACATGCCAACTACCTTATCATACATGTCTTTAGACTTTCTCAAGTTTCCAACATATGCAAGTAGATTATCTTGTAAACCATTAGCTATAATTTCTTTTGCTTTCAACTCGCCTTTATTGTGCTTGTTCTTGACAACAAAGGATGCATTCTCTAGAGACTTAGGTACCTTTCCTTGAATGTAGTCCAAAACATCATTGTTATTAGCTATGATCTCCAACCTAACTTTCCATGCAGCAAAACTAGATGAGTCACCTAGCTTCTCATCACTCTTGAAGTAGGAAGTCATCTTGACTTTGAATAGATTGGTTCTTTTAACTTTTCAAAAATAAGTGCTTCAAGGTTTGTCTCCTTTTGGGCTTGTCCTTCACCCTAGCTCTGATACCATGTTAATTTTTCAGATTGTTCTATGTTGTATCAATTACTTTAGCCCAAATTCAAACTTCAATTAACAACAATTAGTCTTTCCATTCATCAACAATAATTAAATATAGAAAAATATATGAAATGAAAAAGAATACAATCAACACATCAACAAGTGATGCCATATTTTGTCAAAGATCAGGGAAAAACCACACTACCCTTTCAAATTCTTCTTTTATTATATTGTCATAAAATGTTCAACAAAGAGTACAATGATCCCTATACAATATGATCAACAATAAAACCCAAATACTTCAAAAACTAGTTTACAATGGAAGAATATATTAGAGACAACTTGATTCATACTTCAGATAACTTCAAAAAACTTTGAATGATGGTCAACTATAGTCAAACCCCATGGATGCTCCCTTCAATTTAGCGTGCGTGTGTTTATAGCTTCCTGGACATTGTCTTGACCATAGCATGTGTGTGTCCAGGGATGAAATTTCCCAGTTATGTACCAGCGTCCGGAACAGAAACCGTAATTTTGTGCGAGCTTTAGATCAACGACTTTGGACCTCTGTATGACCTTTTCCTTCACCAATGTGCCGAACCAAATCAAAGAGATGAGAACAATATGCTTGATGTTTTGATGTCCAAATGAGATTCTAGGTCACTTGTATTTATAGGCTTCTAGGGGTGTCCAACAATGTCCATTTGATGTTGACATTGACCTGTCCAAGTGTGCATGAGAGTGAAGCTGACCTGATCCAATATCCATGAGTGGGTGCACAAAATGAAAAAACAACTTCTTCTTGTTCAAATGAGGTGATCTTTAGTTCAATTTTCATCCTCTCGAAAAGAGGAACTAAATTCCATCATCATTTCCATCAAATGAGTAGTCCAAAGTGGAACTTGGCTACAATTTCATATTTTTAACAAGAATATGTTAAAGTTGATATTGCAAAACCTCCATAGTCATATGCATAGTAGTTAACCCAATGAGAGAAGGATGTTGCAAAGGCCAAGAGAATTTTTCTGGAAGGTGTGAGAGACCATATGGTCTCAAATATTCATGGCAAAGAGACACCATTTTCTATGTGGAAGACACTGACTAAGCTATTCGAAAATAGCAGTGACCATAGAAAATTGGCCATGAAAGATTGCCCTAAAAGATAAACTTCGAAACATTAGGATGCATAAAAATGATATTATTCCACAATATCTCTCTAGATTTACATAAGTTTGAGATGAGCTTGGAGGGGTTGGGGTGAATTTTGTAGAAGATGACCTAGTGAGCCTAGCTTTTCTAGGTCTTCCAAAATCCTGATATAGCAACCAGGACTTTGTGAATGGAAGGGAAAAAATACTGAATTGGAAAAGGATGTGGCCTGATTTGGTTCAAGAAGAGTTCAGGGGAAATACCAGAGATGAAGATTAAGAGAATTTTGCCTTGGTTGGGAAGGGGAAGAATGTAAAAGGAATGAATACCCAAAGCAAACCTAAATCTAGCCAAAATAATGGCAAGAAGAAAGACTTGAGCAAGATAAAATGTTTCAACTGCCACGAATATGGGTACCATGCAACAAGATGTTCGCACAAGAAGTCTAACAATAATCCTTATAGTGGAGTAGGAGGTGAAGCACTTCCTTCACAATTCAAATTAGAATTCACCCTAATAGCATGCATGGCCAACATTATTATGGGGAGTGTGTGGTAGCTTGATTTTGGTGCCTCATTGCATATGACAGGGTGCAAGGAGTTTTTTAGTAGCTTGTAGGACAGAAATATCCATATACATATTAAATTGGGGGGTTATGGGAGGTACAATGCTACATAAATTGGTACTGTCACCTTTGAGATGGAGAAAGCATCTCCTCTTCGCCTCAAATATGTTATGTTTAAACCTGGGGTGAAGAAGAACCTGATCTCTATATAAGTATTGGAGGATAGAGGCTATGATGTTATTTTTAGTAAATGGAAATCCTTTCTGAGACACATAACTATTGATTAAGTGAATCAGATTGGAGTTCGAGTCAAGAACCTATACAAAATTGAGTTGGGAGAATGTGTTGCATTGAGGAACAAGGCAAAAAAGGTGCATAGTCGAGATGTTGGAGAACTCTAGCACAGGAGATTGGAAAATCTACTCCATGGTGCCTTAAAAATCATGCAACAAATTACCATTGGTCTCCTTAAAGGCTCCCTTAACTAGAAGGATGTCTACAAGGGTTGTAAATTGGGGAAATATGTCAAATCCACATTCCATGGCTGATATAGAAGGGAAAATGCAATTTTGGAAAGAGTCCACTCTAATGTTTATGGGCCCTTTTCTACATCGTACACAACAAAACATAAGTACTATGTTATTTTTATTGATGATTTCTCTAGAAGATGTTGGATATTCTTCATGTGGAAGAAGCACGTTGTTTTCTCAAAAATTGTTGAATTCAATGCATTGGTTGAGAAGGAGACTAGGAAAAAGGTGAAGGCTCTCAAGAGTGACAATGGAGGTGAATTTATTCCGAATGCCTTCAAGGATTTATGTGCCAAAGAAGGTATTTCAAAGAGAACTAATAGAACCCCATAACCCACAATACAATGGGGTAGCTGAGAGGAAGAACAGGGGCATAGTGGGAGCAGCAAGGGTTATGTTGCATGATCAGGGGATGCCATTACATATATGGATAGAAGCATGCAACAACACAGTCTACTTGTAGAACCAGAGTCCTCATAGAACACTTGGTATGATCACACCAGAGGAATATTTCTCTGGTAGAAAGCTTGATGTGTCTCATTTTAGAATTTTTGGAGCTTCAGGTAATTTTCATGTCTCTAAGGCTTTGAGGAAGAAACTTGAGCCTACAGCAAAGCTGGGATTTTTTGTAGGATACACCAAAACTCCACAAAATTACCAGGTATATTTGCCTTCACTCGGGATGACAATTGCGAGGAGAGAGTTCAAGTTTGATGAGGAGAAGGCTATGATATGCTCTCTGGAATGATAACTAAATATCCCACGAGAGCAGGAGGTTATAGCTCCAAATTAGGAACATCAAGGTGAGCTTCAGGAGGTTGTGGAGCAGCCACATGCAGTGGAGCAGATAAGAGGCAGAGTGGAGGCACCCACTCAACTAGAATCTTCCAAAGAGGGGAGAAAGAGAACCAAAGAAGCTGATAGATTGTTGTAGGATGCTAGGGAGAATGTGGGATCCCCTAGATCAGTATGCAAGCAGAGGAGATCACTTCAGAGGTACATTGGTTACATGGCTCTCATGAAAGATCCCATTGATACAGAGCCTTCTTCGTTTGAGGAAGAAGTTTCTCAACCTATTTGGGTTGAAGCCATGGTGGAATACTATGAATCCAACATGAAGAAAAATGTATGGGAGGTGGAATTGAGACCAGAATGGAAATCAATGGTTGATTCTAGATGGATATATAAAGTGAAGCATTCAACTAATGGGAGCATTGAGAAGTACAAGGTTAAATTTGTGGCCAAAGGATTCTCTCAAGTAGAGGAAGTGGACTATGAGGAAAATTTTGCACCAATTGCAAGATATTCCTTAATCAAATCAATTCTAGCATTAGCTATGCAGATGGGGTGGAAAATCCACTAGATGGATGTGAAGACCATCGTTCTCAACGATGTTTTTGAGGAGAAAATTTACATAGAGAATCCATAAGGATTTCAAATATATGATCAAGAGTCATATGTGTGCAGACTTAGGAGAGCATTGTATGGTATCAAATAGGTGCCTCGAGCATGGTACACTTGGATCGATAATTTTCTTAGTGGATTGGGCTTCACCAAAAGTGAAGCAGATGTGAACCTATATCATATTATGGTAGATGGTAAGTTTTTTGTTCTTGTTTTGTATTTTGATGATTTAATATTGATAGGTGATGAGAAATTGATCTTCTCTTGTAAGAGGATCTTGCATGGGAATTTGAGATGAAGGACATGGTCTTAATGTGTTACTTCCTCAAGCTGTAAGTATGGCAAGGTGACGCTAAATTATTTGTGTCTCAAGGGAAGTATACCTCTTAAATACTTCAAATATTTCACATGGAGAATTATAAGCCCATGGGCACACCTTTAGCTACAAACTAGAGGAAGGATAATTCCACTTTAGGTGAAGAGGCTGATGCTACCATCTACAAAGAAATTTTGGGGTCTTTGATGTATTGTGTGAACACAAGAACCTACATGTGCTATGCAGTAAACCAATTTGGTCAAGTTATGATGAGTCCTACCAAAATGTATTGGAAGGAAACAAAGCATGTGTTATAGTACCTTAGAGGCACCACTGAATATGGATTATGGTACAAGAGGAAAAAGGGAGTGAATCTCCAAGGCTTCATTGATATATATTGGGTAGGGATTCTACCAGAAAGGAAGATTACTTCAGCTGCTATATTCAATGTTGGTTCCACAACTATTTCTTTGTACAACATGAAGCATAGGTATATGGAACTCATCTCAACAGATGCTAAATACATGGTTGCAATCCAAGCAACATGTGAGGCCATATGAATGATTAAAATTCTTATGGCTCTTTTCAATAAGGAGATGCATATGCCAGTGATTTATTATCATAATTAGAGTTGCATTAAGCTCTATGAGATTCTAGTATTTCATGAAAAGGCCAAGCACATTGATATATATGGTAAAATCATTTGTGTGACTGTGTGCAAAGGACAATTATGTTGCTACAATACATTCCAACTGAGGAGCAAGACATTGACATCTTAACAAAGGCAATGTTAAGAGGTAAATTTGAATTCCATAGGTGCAAGATAGGGGTGGCGAAAATCCATTTCTTGTTAAGAGGGAGTGTTAAAAAATGTAGCAAGAAAGTCTCAATTTGACTTTAGCCTTAGCCAAATTAAGTAAATCGAAATTCCACATTAGTAGTACAACTTGGAGGCAACTACCTAGTGTGACATGGATCTTGTTACTTAGTTGGCTCAGTAAATTCAAGTTAGGGGCTTGGAGTTCAGTTATGCATGTGTTGATTCCTAAAATTTAGCAATCTAGTTCATTTATTTTTATTTTTATTCAGTTAAGTGACCTCTAACTATTTATAGATTCAATTGAAGGTCATTTGTGTAGTGGGGCAATAGTCTAACTGAGATATTTGTCAGTTAACTAATAAATCAACCCAAAATAGGTTATGCATGCATGGAATTCGAATTGCTCAGATGAGGTGGAGGAGATAAGGTCAGTGTAACATGAGTTGTTATTTGAGTGTACAATTGTTGCATGGAGTCATGAGATTAATTATTTGGGAATTATGCAAGGAAATAGGGGCTTCCCTATTGTTTATGAGCTCAAATTTTCTCAAGATTGTGTAAGGAAATAAGAGGTTGGAGGAGGCAGAAATTGGCTAAGTGTTGGCTAGAAGCTCTCATTTAGCAGAGGGAACAATTATACTTTTGCAGATTGTGCTCAAAGCTGGAGCATGCAATTGTAATAATTTCTCTATTCAATTGATTAATCAAAGAGTCTTGAGGGGTTTTTCCTAGTTGGTTTCCTTTATAAATCACTGTGAAGTTGTGGATTTGCTTGTTGCATGTTTATGCATGTTGTTCTAACTTGTGATTTCTATTCTCCATATTAGTATAGTAGAATTATGTCTCTTGTTTACAGTTCAAAATCTTAATCAGTTGCAATTTCTATCAAATCTCTACATTTCTTTGTTATGTATAGAGTGATCTAACCCATGTAAACTTAAACTCCTCCGTCCAATACGATACTCCCTCTTATGATGTTGACATTATTATATATCCTTAATAATAATTGGTTAGTGAGGAGAAGAGGGTGTGAGCCCCAGATTCAAAGCTTAAAAAAAATGAATGAGTCATTAAAGATAATAAACTCACCTTGCAAAAAATTTGAAAGAATATTGCTTTCCTTAATAATCCATGAGAACCTTTATTGTGTTGTTTATAGAGTGAACTAGACCATGCAAACTTCAACCCCGGCATTCAAGACAATATCCATCCTACCACCCCAACAAAATAGTTATCCTTAATAGAAATTAGTTAGTATATGATTACATCTATAACATATAAGACATATAGACTATTTTGATATTTAATATGAAATCTTGCAACTTTCTTATGGTTAGAAAAACATGTTAAGGAACAACTATTTTAATTGAACTAAACATTCTCCATCTGATACCTATGTTCATGTCACTTATAATGTAGTTAGATATAGAGATCATTAACTTCCATTAAAGATTACAATTAGCATAGAGAGGGGTTAACCAACCCTTCTCCTTGCTACTTGCAATGAATTTATATATACAGATAATTCACATTTATGAAAGGAAGCCATATAATATGGACAAGGATGGTGTAAACACACCCCCTTACCCTTAGGAGTGTATTTACTATGCTAATCCAACTTCCCTGATACAGTTATGGAAATGGGGTAATTTTTTTTTTACTTTCTTCAAGATTCAAAAACTCAAATTGGATGTCATCATCATATTTGTCTCAACAAGACATTTCCAGTGATATAAATTTTATCCAATTTGGGCCCTAGAATTGCAAATTATGATTCTTTGAGGTCTCATTAGTTCAATGTAACACCTCACTATTATTGCTACATGGCACCCATGTGGTGCCCATGTGGCATGTAGTGGCAGGACTCTTATGGTCCTAGTGGCACTTGGCCATGTGATGTGTCTCGATTGCGTGTACCTTGCATTAGTATAAACCATTATATGTGGGTGAGTCATATATATTATATATTATATATATATATTATTATATTAATATATATATATATATATACATTATATCTATTACATATATATCTATATCTATTATACTATATCTATATGTATGTATGTATGTATGTATGTATATATACATACATATATATATATATATATATATATATATATATATATATATATATATATTATATATATATAATATATATATATATATATAGTGATATGTATGTATATATATATATATATGTATGTATATATACATACTACATACATACATACATATACTATATATATATATACATACATATCTCTATATATATATATATATTTTATATAATATATATATATATATATATATATAATATATTATATATATATATAGAGAAGAGAGAGAGAGAGAGAGAGAGATATGGTGACACAAGCATATGGACATCACAAATATAAATATATATCTTTATGGCCCTCTACCATTCAACAACCCACATTAATGATTAAAATCAACAGTTAGAGAGACCTCCTCCCCACCTTGCTAACGTCACAGAGGGGAGGACCCACAAATTTTATGATTGTCGATTCCCCACAATGCATTCGATGGCCAATATTAAAGTGGGGGTTCCCCCTCCCCTTGTTAACATCACAAGGGAGAGGCCCTTCCATCTCGATGATTCTCAATTTAGTAGCTCAATTTCCATCATCAATTTGAGCATATGCAAGGTCTCATGATTAAGTGGGTGTGGGCCCCTCAAAGGCCATGTCACCCCCGAAGATAACCATCTTGGAAGAAACCTTCGTCTCGAAATAAACTCCCATCTCGAAAGAAACTCCAATCTCAGGAGAAGCTCCCATCTCATAAAAAACTCCCATATCAGAAGAAACCATCTCGAAAATTTTTCTAAGAGAATAAGTTTTTAAATCACCAAGACTAAGATTTTCCCAACAATTCACAGAAGGAGCACAAGTTAAGGAATGGAGAATACTCACCATCCTAGAGGTTTGACAAGTCAAAGTGCGGAGATAGGATCTGAGGCACTACAGTTGATAACAACCTTTTTCTATCTCAAAACTAACTCTCAAAGGTTTTATCTCAGCCAAAATAATCTTGGAAGTTTGGTAGGAGCAACATTTCTTAAAAATTACAAGAGCTAAAATTCAGAGATCTCAGTCATGAGGGTAGGGGTCATGTGAGTTGTGAGGCTATCAATAGTAGGGTTGCACCTACTATAAGTTATATGTCTTGCTTGAAGAGGCTTAGCTTGCATCTCAGTCATGATGGTTTTGTGAGCATTTGGACCTAGCCTCGGGACTCTGCCCATAGCCCTTAAGGTTTATGTATAGTCCCCTTGGAGTTATCCCTCCTAAGATTTCAACTGGGCTCCACCTAGCCCATTCAACCTTTATAGCATATGTGTGTGTGTACACATTAAGATATCCCTCCTAAACTTAGAAATAATGAAATAGGGCCTAATAACCAATTCCTTTGATGACATAATGAATAGGACAAAGACTTTCCCATTCAGTTTATCTGAGGCCCTTGAGAAATTATCAATGCAAAATAACTCAGAGGTTTGTAGGCCTCTTAGTTTGATAATAATTGGAAGAAATCAAGCCCATCTTAACTCAGATATCTATTGTTCTCTAGGGTTGATAATAAATATATAATAAACTCATGAAATGAACAAGAACTATGAAATGCCTAATATTCCTACATGATATCAACATTCCAAAGTTAAACAAAAAACATCTATCCTAACTTGATTCATATGCATAACCATACATTTGAGCATTAAATTAACACCATTATACCTCTATCCAACATAGTGAACACGTCTTAGACCTGGAGTATCACTGATCTTATACAATATAGAAGTTTTCCAACTGAGACTAGGACTTTGGCTCTCCACCAAACCATTGACAATTGTAGCAAAGTATTACTTGTAACTATCATCCCCGAGCTAGATTCCAATGCTTGAGGTGGAGTACTTTTGGAATATATACCAATAGTTTCTTCAACTAGAACAAGAT
The DNA here is from genome assembly GCA_000404065.3 of Pinus taeda. Classification (NCBI taxonomy): domain Eukaryota; kingdom Viridiplantae; phylum Streptophyta; class Pinopsida; order Pinales; family Pinaceae; genus Pinus; species Pinus taeda. The sequence continues at coordinate 32,763 of APFE030495133.1, read as the reverse complement.
GACACAAGGCCACATAGACTTCATCCACCAACTACACAACTTCCCACTCATCCTCCAGACTTTACATACATAACTGACATCCATGATAGGATGCCATACAACAAAGAATATTCAAGTCACTTTTGGGAGAAGAGAGTACACCCTAAAGGAATTTTCATCAATGTATAAAATACAGATAGGTCGAAGAACTCACCCCTCCGGGTTGTTCATCAATGAGAAAGAAATCAAAGCTTCAATCCCCAAGGCAACTCCTAGTAGTTCATTAGCCTCACATGCACTTGAGTGATTCTTCCTAATATATTAGTTTCTTCAATCCTTCCCGGTACAGTAGTTTCATGAATCCCAAGATTTTGGTGGTTTCTTCAGCCCTTAGGCAAGCCCCTGTTCTTTGTAATATTTCACCCAACAAGCCTCTCTCTGAGGATTCCTTTGCTAGTGTCATTTTCCCGAGTTCTATTCTTATGTTGCTCTCTTTATAACACCTCTAACTCATGGAGAAATTTTCATAGTGCTCTTTCCTCTTCCTTTCCACTATGCATGCTTGAGAGAATGAGAGAATGAGAGTCTAAGAGAGTGTTCCTCCCAAAACCGACTTATTTTTGTGCCCCTTAACATACCAATTTTCTGCCTTTTTCCAAGGCTCCATGTGTTATAGACATTTTTGGGCACTTCAAACCCAATCATAAATGTCCATAAAGTAAGGGCTCCTAAGTCCCTAAAAGTGTTGCTTCATTGCCTAAAGGAACAAGGTCAACTGATTACATCATCTCCCAGAAGTTCTCCACTGAAAACTACTCATAAATGGTCAAAACTGGACCATACTGAAAGCTCAATGCAGAGGGTGCAATGTCACCTTCCTAGTGTACAAGGTGTGATGCATACTGAATTGCTCCTCTGTAGGGTGTTATGGTTGGGAATGGACAAATGGCAGGGACAAAAATGCGAGGTGGAAGATCATGGAATCTTCCAGAAGCTTCCCCTCTGACACTTGCCTCTCTATTTTCGACCAGGGATGAGTAAGAGATCATCATTATCCAAGTGGAAGCAGGAACTATCAGAGAGAGGACACTAATCAAGATCACAGAAGATGACTCACCTCTCAGTAATAATCTATATATGGATCCCTCATCACAGAGATCCGGAGGCTGGAATTTTGTATCTTATAGAGAAGTATTGTTGGTTTTCTGGTGTACATTCATAGTGTTGGGTGATCTCAGCTTTGCTTGAGGTGAAGAAGGGCTTCCTAGCTAGAGGATGATGCTGGGTCAGAGCACATGGTTGTAATCCTCTTCCTACTTTTTATCTTAATAAAGCTATTCTTGTTTCCTTCCACATGCTTGTATACTTGTTTACATATGCATTTATATGGTTAATACACATCTGATCCTGTATTATTTATGAATTTAGATCCTTGTTTCTTAGATAGTAGTATGCTGTTGTGATTTCACAGGTTCTTCTAAAGCTGGGCAGATAAAGAAGAAGCGGCGAAGCTCTATCAAGAAGGAGAGGAAATGAAACGCAAGACTCAGGTTGGTCTTCTTGGTTCCTCTCTTGTCTACTTTCATAAAAGAAAAAAATAGTAGACTTTGATTGTTTGTTTCTAAGATAACCACCCATCTTAGTGGGAATAGCAGCATCCGAGTGGACACTATTCTCGGATAACAAAATGGTGACTCCACTGGGGAGCGACTAGATTACTTGTTAGCCTATCTATCCTTGTTTCTTTTATAAACTTATAGAAGGAGCCTGAAGTCAAGCCAGCTAGCCTTCGAACTGCATTTGTTATACAAATGCAAAGTAGATCAATGCTGCTTCAGTCTATCTCCAAGTTTTGTTTATGAATTAAACAATAGATCTGCAAGCAATCTAATTGCCCTAAGTGGTGGCTCTAGTAACCTCTTTAGATCACCCCGGTGTTTTACATACACTGATCTTTACTTACTCGGCCTAAACACCTGAACTAGATTACAAACCGTGAGTGAAAACATGTTTGAAGTCTTGCACTCCTACCATTGCACCCTGCCTTCAAGGCAGTCTATATGCATCGCACTTCCTGAGTGCAGTAGGTGCGCTGCATACTAATTTCACTGTGTAACAGGTGCGATGGTCATGGAGGGTTAACTTTACCCTCAGACTGTGGATTTTTCTCACTGTTTTCAGTCCTATTTAAGAGTTTTGCTATCTGTAGTCAGTGTACTTCTGTGAAAACCCCCTTCTCTTGAATTATTCCGCCTCCTTAGTGCAAAGAACTATAAATGTTTTTATGTATTGTGCATCATTTTTAGTTCTCTTTTGCAAAAAACTAGCATAGTCGAACTGTCGTCTTTAGATCTGAAAGTGTCGTAGCTGTCGTTTTCAGTTTTAGGAAACAATCCCATTATTCTTGATAGTCGATTATACAGTTACTCTTGCATAGGATTTGAATAAGTAGTTTTAAAGTGTCGAAAAGCAATTTTCATTTCAAAATCACAAAGTGTCTCTCTTGCTTTCACTTCATTTTGAAAAAGAATTTTGTTGAGTACTGTCGCTTTAAAAGTAATTCAGATTTGCACATAGCTTTCTTAACGTCATTCGCACATTAAGAAGGCTGAAAACAAATACATGCATGTGCGTTTGCATTTTGATTGCTTGGCTTGATTTAGGACTATGCATTTAGCGTGTGCTCTGTGCTTTGTGAAGAAAAATTCTTGACTTTCTTCCCTTAGTATCTAGGATTTTCATTGCTGAAAGAAGATTAAATGTTTGTTTATCATCTTAGACTGCATTTTAGGAATTATATACACATCACGTGGTGGACCTAAAAGGCAAATTGTTAAGCAAGATCAACTTAAAATAAATCTCTAGGCAACAACGATTGTTCCTTCCATCATTTCTCTGCATAAAAAGGAGTAAAAGTTAGTTACGGTGGCTAAATCTTAATCGAGGGTAGTTCATCTGTTTCTTATCATAATCTATCAATATTTTAGCGCATCAAGATATGAAAGAGATAAGAAAAGAGGAAAAAGGTGATGGAATTAAGAGTAAATACATACCCATTTCGTAACTCAACATACTCCCCTGCTTACCTTGTTTCATGTCCTCATGAGAAGTAAATAGTTCTTATGTAGTGTAGTTGGAGTGTAGGCTAGAGAGAAAGCATCAAAAATTGGTCTAAAACCATGATGTTGAGCCAGGAGCGCAAAGGCAGGCCCTTCCTTTCCTTCAGGCAATTCGTAGTTAGCCCGATATCCTTCAGTGGGATACCAAATAATGGGGCTCCGAAACCGACATCCTAACCAATAATATCCTTCTCTCAAAATAAGATTGTTATAGGTGACCATACAGGCCACAACAACTTTTAAAATTTTTGTAATTAAATGGTTCCCTATCTTTCACACTACTAGTGGAGATCATCCATCTGAGCTTAGATGCAGTCAGAGATCTTTCTTGAATGGAGAGGAAATATGATGTTCCTTTCTAGACAATCTCCTTCTATATGGGCCCTAAAGTTTTAATCACCCCTTCTCGCTTCATCAGACTCTTATGGTTGGAAAACATTTGTAACGGGTGCTTAGGTTCACTTCTCACCCAAAGATCCAATCCATGTTCCTATCTTTGAAATTCTTTATAAGCTTTAAACCATTTGAGTTGGTTAACTGAAAACGAAATAAAAGCCTAGAATTGAACATCTCCTACAAAAGGGTTAGGGTTCTTATCCACCTCGTTCTTTAATATAAAATTGTGCAGATAAATTTCACAAAGAAGCCTTTGGACCTTTACACCATGTTTCTTGCAACAATTTATAAAATCTTCAGTTGTTCCTAATATGAGTTTAGCAGCTCTTACAGCTTTAATTTTCAATAACAGGTACCATTCTAATAAAAACAAGGCATAATTGGTGGCAGGAGACCGGCATGCCAGGACATCCAAGTACAATGAGCAGATGGTGTTTGTCTGACTTATGACTCTGTCTAGCTTGAGCCAGATCTTCTCCATTTTTTCTTCCACCTTTCTGCATCTGTCAAAAGTCTCACTCTCTGTTGTATTCATTTCGCGAAGCTGTTTCTGTAGCTCTTGATATTTCTGCTGGGAAATGGTTTCTTATTCAAATCATTCTAATGTGAGTCGGGCTTGTGCCAATTCCTCCTAGAGATTTAGTAGCAGGGGGTCATGGTATGTCATAATGTATTTGGCTTGTTTTTCCATCTGATTGCCTATGCTATAAGAGGGGATATCTTTTATCTGTACTTCTTTACTGTAGGAGGTCCAAAACTCCATCTGAGTAGCCGCGTCTACTAAATATGCATGCATTCCTTCTTGAGTAACGATTGTTTGAGTATGTATGAGCTTAGTTTGAGTTCCTGCAGCACTACCTTCATATAATTCAGTTTGCACAACCACATTTACTACCTCAGGGGTATTGTTTGGAACCTTTCCCATTGTGATTTCTTTTATTTTTCTTCGAAGCCTCTTGATTGTCTTACGAAGCTTCTGGTGTTCTTTTATTAGCTTCTTCAATTTCGTTCTGGCTCTGCACCTTTTCTGAGGAGAAACTGGTCTGCTAATGGTCTCATTAATAGCTTCTATCTCTAAAGAGCCCATTTGTTCACCCTAGATTTGTGCCAATAAGACCGTGTCTCCATATTGATTATCAGACTCCCGAATAACCTCTGTCTCAGCTTCCTCTTCTTGGCCTATGTTTTTTGTGTCTATACCTTCATGACTATTTTCCACTGTGAGCATGTCACCAGATTGGTTTTCTAATTCCTAAATAGCCTCTGTATCTATTTCCACTTCGCAGTTTGTATCTTTTAAGGAAGACAAAATTTTGTTACAGCCAGAATTCCCTGGAGATTGGGTTTCTCCTAGGTTAGGATTAAGCGGTTCTTCAGGCTGCATGTAGGCGTTCATGTTGGCCAGGACCTGGGCCATCCATGCCTCGAAATTGTGCAAAATATCGTCTTGAGAACTCATATTTGGTGTTGGAGGAGGCCCCACTTCATTTCTTTGTTCATCGTCAGAATGACTTGTTCCTTCCTCAAGTTTTGGTTCAGGGTTATCTTATCCTCCTGACTCTGGTTGCAAGTCTTGTACATTTACCAGGCTAGATAATTATATGGGTTGACTAGCGCTGCCTGGAGGATTTTCAAACGTTGTAGATCGTCTGCATTTGTGAGATCTACTTCCTGCAAGGGCAGTCCTTTTCTTTTTGGAACAGGGTTAGGTGCTGGCAGGTTTTCACCTCTTTTGAGGGCCAATATGAGATCATCCCAGGTTGATTGTTGTTGGGCAAGGTTGTGACTAACTAGTAACCTAATCAGACAATGGTGGCTACTATTTCTGGATGTTGAGACCGTCTTAGCCTCTTGGTAGTGTCATGCAATAATGAATTCAATAGTGTAGGCAAATTAATAGAGCATTTTTGTTTTAAAACTGCTAAAAGTTTGAGTTTTCATGGCCTTACCACATCTCTAAGCCCATCACAGTTAATATAGATTTGGACAATTCATGCCAATTCTACCCATGGCTTTCCGAGAGAAGATGATGGAATGCCTTTAGCCTTCTTTATTAGCTCTTGTCCTTCATCCTTAAAAATCTCCATAGCGCCATGCAACATTAATCGCTTGTTAGCCCATATTGGTCCTTTTGTCGGCAACCCAGAAACTTCTGCTATCATAGCATCTATTAAAGTGATTTTTCTACCTCTTACCAAGGATTTTTCATTTTGTAGATGCTGTAAGAATTTGATGGCAATTTCCTCATTGGGGGGTTGAAATCTTGTAAAATATGTTGTCCATCTTGCATGAGCTAGAATTTCCATAGCTTCATCGTAGATGGCCAATGTCAAAGGTTCTTGACGCATTGTTCTTCCTCCCATGATGCTTTACTTTTGCAAATGATTAGTGCAGTGGAGAAAGCACAGCAATGAGCAGACCCGAGAGACAGAATAGTAAATGGTTGTAATGGCTCTATCAGGTGATTTTTTTATAAACATAAGTACTGTTATCGAGGACTGTTATAGTGCCACATGCTCTGTGATTATGGGATGCCCTATTATTCTAAAAAATCAAATTAAAAGATGACAACGCATGCATGATTATACTAGAGGTCCTCACCCCTCTCGAAATGATAGGTAACCTACGACCGAATGGATGAAAGGATGACATGTTGGCGGCGAAGTACAGGGTTAATGGATTGGATAATAAAAGTGGAAAGGTACATATATTAATGAAAGAATCATAAAGGATATTAGAGTAATGAAAACAAGACGTGTAACGAGAATTATTAATAAGTGATAAGATGTCGTGGGGTGATGCGATAAAGAGGGAGATGTGTAACCTTAGTTTATTAAATGTATTTCAATGTGCCACTAAAATTTGAATATTATCTATGTACAATCTATTTATAGAGATAGTATACATACAAAGTGTATCTTAGTTCACCATAAACGAACAAAGATGCATCCTAACTTTGAATCTACCAACCTCCTCGAGGGATCAAATACTTTAAAATGTAAATTTATTCATGTAGGTCTAGACTTAAGATACATATATGTTAGTTATACATGTTTTCATTACCACTCAACCCTATTTTTTGAAATCTTAAATCAAAAATCCATGTCATTAATTAAATGAGCTTTTTGTTGTCAACTTCCACTAGCACAAGTAGTTGAGGATGGACCTCGTCAACAAGGTGACCCAGGATCAAACCTCACAGGGGGTGGTTGTGCCCTATGCTAGGGGGAGGAGACATGCTAAAAAAATCCAATGAGCTAAGGGCTAGTGTGGCCCATGCCAGGTACTATCCCCAGGTGACTTTGACAACTTAGATGCCCCTAGGTCATGACCCATCAAGCCACAAGTCAAGCCTGGAGGATCACAGACAACTTGACAAAAAAATGAGCTATTTGTTAAGTCATAATATAAATTGTATAAGTTTTTGCTTTTTTAAGCATATTTTACACTCAATTCTACTCAAACTCCAACAAGGATTTGTTGCAATGATAAATTTTAGCTATGAAATTTGGATAATGCAAATACCATATTTTTTTAAAATGTTAAACACATTTATACATTGAAAACTACAGTTTATGTAACACAAAATCATGATTTCGCAACAAAATTTATTACTTGATTCAAACAAAGAAAACAAAACTTTGAAGAATTATACTAAACCATTTATTAACTGTAAATCAAAGACAAAAATTAAGGTGGAGTGCTTGAATTACACTTTATTACTACATTCAGTTATGGCTTATAATTAAATGGAAAAGGTGATCTAATAAAATTCTTTTAGGTTTTACTTTTTTCTTAAGTTTTCAAAAGTTTTCATCAAGAGGAACTTGATCTCATATTTTGCATGATGAATCTGGAATTAAAATGAGATTATATTGTTTTGTTAAATATATTACGAGAGATTCTTCAACGTAAATCACATAAAATTTCATTTGCCGACGCGTTTCGAACCAACTAGTGTGGTTCGTCTCTGCTTAAACTATTTAACATGCTAATCTAGATCTGTTTCTTCAACTTGTCCTGACGATGAACCACACTAGTTGGTTCGAAACGCGTCAGAAAATGAAATTTTATGTGATATACGCTGAATAATCTCTCGTAATTTTGACATGGATCACAGAAGCCTCAATTCTACAATTAAATATATGTTGAACATGAAAAGAATTAGACATCCCCTTATAAACTTATCAAAGTTTGAGATTTATTTTAGAGTTAGTTATGTCATTGCTTCCATTTTAATTAAATTTTTTAATTTAAAATAGCGTGATATGAACATGTGCCTTATGAACATGAGCCACTCTTTTCTAGGTATGTGGTATTAGTAAGCCATGGTATTGGCCTATGCTATTGTAACAAAGGACATATAAAGATTAAAAATATTCATAGTAAATGCATCATCTACATGATTAATAATTTTAATTGTATATATGTGGAACTCATCAATTAACTCTTTTTATAATTAATAATAATGACAATAATAATTTAAAATAACCCAATTTTATTAAATTTTAAGATTTTGTAAATATCGATAATGTGGGATATACCATGACGTAAATTTTTTAATACCTATCAGTGTTTAGTAACCATTTAATTTATATGGTTACCCATTTATTTATGATTGGCACTTTTCTTAAATTCTACTAGATCAAATCTATGCTAGACAATGATAAATATTGGAACATGTACACATATTCATCATACAAAAGTGTATAAAACCAATATCCAAAATATTTTACACATAACATTAATATAAAATGTTATGTCATAATTAAGCTTTGCATCTCTCATAACCTTATTTAAAAAGGCTATGGGTTGGTCATGGGAATCTTCATTCTTTTGTAGCAGAACAACAAAAAGGGTTATTTTTGAGGCAAAGGAAAACATATTAAATGATTTAGTGTAATCAGGGCTGGCCAAGGTGGGAGATTCAGAGATAGATTTCTTGATCTGATCAAATGCATGCCTGGAAGAGACAGTCCATTTAACTTCATGATCCTTTTGGAGCATGTCAATTATATCTCTTACAATCTCAACATAATTTGCGATGAATTTCCTTAAAAAATTAATATTCCCTAGAAAATCTTGAATCTCCTTCTTGTTTCTAAGTAAGGTCAATGTTTCAATGGAAGACACACACTTGGGATTAATCACCACTCCTTTGGAAATTATATGGCCCAGCAGTTTTCCTTCTTTGATAGAAAACAGAGACTTTTTAGGATTCAATGATATCCCGAATTTTCTACACATGTCAAAAACCTTTATCAAGTGCTTTAGATGTTTCTAATCAGATTTAGAAAAAATAGTTGTGTCATCAAGATAAATGACCACAAATTTATTTACCTGACCCAAAAAAGCTACATCGATAGCTCTCTGAAATGTTGCTCCAGCATTGGTTAAGCCAAATGGCATTCTAGCATACATGAATGTACCCCAGGGTGTAGTAAAGGTTGTCTTCTCTCTATCTGTTGAATCAACATTTACCTTATTAGAGCCTGAAAAACCATCAAGCATAGAAAGTCTTTGTGCTCCAGAAACCATTTGCAGTAACTGATCCATTTTGGGCAAAGGATAGTTATCCTTTAATGATGCTTTGTTCAATTTCTAAAGTCCACACAAAGTCTGATTTCTCCATTTTTCTTTCTAGCAGGAACTAAATTTGCAACCCAATTAGAATATCAAAGAGGGAGAATGATTTGGGCATCTAGAATTTTCTTAATTTCCTTTTCTACAGTTGGTAGAAGAGTTGGATTGATCCTCCTAAGTTTCTGTTGATAAGGAACTGCTTCTAGCTTTAAAAGAATCTTATGTTGTATTAATGAAGTATCATAGGTTTATAGATCAGCATAGGCCCATGCAAAAAATCCTTATAATTTGAAGTAACTTAAGATATTGAGATTTGATATCAGGATCTAGAGATGCACAAATTTTGATGTTTTTAATATCTTCATTTGTTCCAATATTAATTTCTTCTATGTCATCTTGTGAAGAAATGGACTGAGGGTTTCGGAGGACATCATTTTGATCGAACAATTTTTCTAAAGGAATGAGGCCTTTGGGAATAAAAATTTTAGACAATTGAATAATTCCAGGATCAACAATTTTTGAATTGAAATTTGAGGTATCATTTCCATTTGTATTTTCATTTATTTCTATTCTATCTTCATCAATTTGTAGAACTGAAAATTCATCTATAAGCTGCAGAAAAGATTTTAAATGTTCATCATCTTCAAATATCTTCCAGTCTTTTAGATTGTCTGGGATGGATGGTCTGTACTTGACTTGTATTTGATAGAGTACATTGGTCTAATTAGAGATTTTAAATGAACTAGCAGAAACAGTTAGGGCATCTGCTTGAATATTCTAATTTCTTGGAATATAAGTCAAATTAAAAGCATTAAAGAAGATTTTGACTGAATCCCAAACTTCATTTCAATAAGATATAAGTTTAGGATGCTTAGTCTGGCAAATATTTCTCACTTGTTTGACAATAAGTTTTGAATCAGTAAAAACACTTAAGTTTTGAACCTTTAAGCTTTTGGATAATTGTAGTCCCAAAAGGAAAGCTTCATATTCAGCCACATTATTTGTAACTTTGAAGTCAAGTTTGCATGATTGGGTGATATTTTCTTTTTTTGGTGAAACTAAAGCTACCCCAACTCCTACTCCATCTTTTGTACAAGAACCATCAAAAAATAGTTTCCATACATCAGTTTGATTTGGTAAAGGACTTTCAATTACATCTTCTATTTTAAATTGAGTTTCATGTATTTGGTTTGAAGAGAGTTTAAAGCAACCAAAATCCTGATCAATTTCATAAATGGGATGGTTCCTTGGTTGGACTGTTTTGTAAACAGTGTGCACAAATCTTACCTCTCTATATAACCTTAGTTGTTCTCTGCCATAAACTGGAATAGTGGCATAAGACATATCCATCTGAAGAGTTCCCCCTAATTTGGCACAACAAGACCTAGAAAGGAGCATTCAAAATTTGGGAGGAATATTTGTGACAACTATATCAAGCACTACACTTTTTACTGGAATTTGGGCAAGGGTGACTACTAAATCCTTAATCAATCCTAAGCGCGGCACCCTTTTAGAATCAAAGGTGTACAAGTCATGATAGCATCTAGTTATGTCAAGTTTCAAATGGTCCATGAAAGTTTTTAGCATGAGGTTATGTGATTCTCCATAATCAAGCATACAATGATATAACATGGAATCACTTGTCTTAAGAGTTACATAGAAAGGAGACACTATTTCATCTATCATATCTGAGTTCAGACCAAAGACAACTGCTAATTTTTCAGCTTGCAGACTAATGATATCACTTTCAGCATCAATAGAGGTGTTTTGTATCCATTTGAAGACTTGATTTTTATACCCAGGGTTTTTGGAAAGTTTTGAAAGTGGAATTGGATTTTAACTCTTTCTAACTCTTTTTCAACATTAAATGTAGTCAAAGCATTTTTATCGTTTTGAGCAGTATCAGTTGACTGATTTAATGGTTGAATAACAGTTGTTTGAGTTTCAGCAGCTTTATTACGAGGTTCAATTATTGGAGTCTCCTTAGGAGGTCTTCCAGGTCCGGGTCTAGGCCTAAGATCATATCTCTTGTTCAACTCTGCAATTAAAAATTCAGAGAAGGCATGGTATTTAGAAACCTGTGAGGATTCTTGATCTTCTTGAACCCGATTTTGTTGAGAGAGAGGAAAAATAATTGTTTGATTAGAAGAAGTATCCATGTTATTGATATCTTCAGTAATAGTCATAGTATTTTCATCAAGTTGTTGGTCATCTATCAGTAAAGGAGTGGGAACCTACTGATCATTACTAGGTCTCCGGAGAATTTGTAATTGTGGATTCCTTCTATACTAACCTTGATTTTGATTTTGGGGTCAAGTAACTATTTATTGAACTATCCTAGGTTGAGTCTCAATCTTGCAAATTATATTAGATAGATTTCTAAGAAGAGAAGTTATTTCATCTATTTTAGAATCTTCAGTTTTAGTATTAGAAGAACTAGAGGCTTCTTGAATAGATTTGAGTTTTATTTGGGCCTCTTCCTCTTTAACTTTCAAGGAAGTCAAAGCAGCCCTTGTTATAGACATTTTTGGGCACTTCAAAACCAATCATAAATGTCCATAAACTGAGGGCTCCTAAGTCCCTAAAAGTGTTGCTTCAATGCCTAAAGGAACAAGGTCAACTGATTACATCATCTCCCAGAAG